>WEDG01002782.1:0-37158 GCA_017591395.1 Schistocephalus solidus | reverse complement strand
CAATGAAAAACTTCATACCACTGAAGTATGTATGCTTTAACTAATGCAATTTTTGCAGGAGGCCAAAAAGATGCATTTAAAAACTTACATTTATAAGCCGGCAACCTGGCGTGCTGGAAAGAACTTAGGATTATACTGCATGCTAATCAATATTACAACCCCAGCTAAGTAGTATTTTCTGTTCGAAATCTTAGTTCCACACCTGGAATTCAAACTTGAATTTAGTGTGAGGTACTTCCAGATGTCACCGAGTTTGATCTCACGTATATGGTCACACTGGCGACTCAAGTCGCATGGACCTACTTGAGAGAATAACCACTGGTTCCAACTTCTTCGTACGTGATTGGCGGGCTGACGTCGATCAATAATTTGTGCCTTGTGGATTGGCTCCGAGACGACGGTCGCAGTGGCTGTCCGCACAGATGCGCACGACAATTTTGCCTCGAATGACTCTGGGTCAGGTTGTACTTGCGGCCTGAATAAGTGTTATCTGCTAGAGTCTGCCATCCAAATCTGTTGAATTTACTCTTCATTGCTGGCCATCCCACGTGACGTATCAATGGCCATTGAGAAGCTGTTTGGCCTCACATCGTAGACAGTTCCAGATTAGATTGAAGTGTTGCGCAGGTACCTACTGGCAGATAGCAGTAGAGGTAGGTATCGTTACCAAGTCGGGTTTTCAGTGCACACTCATTCGCCAAAAATATCATTGAAGAGTTCTGCTTGGGGTTTTTCGCATCCACCATATACTCGGACCTTGTTCCACCGGATTATCATCTTTCGAGTCACTCGAAAACGTATTTGCCGGAGTCTCAGCCGATAACGACGCAGATCTTCAAACCTGAACAGACGAGTTCGTTGGGTTCAAATCCGAGGTTTCTTTAAGCGCGAGACGGAAAAAGCGAACTTTAGGGATGAAGTTGTGCTCGCAAGCGTATTTCGCAATTTCAGGTAACATTTTGACAGATACGCTATCTACTGTGATTAGTCTGCACAACGAGATTCAGTTCTTGCAGATGAGCACTGAAACGCAGTTCCCTGGGAAATTTTATTTAAAAAATGGCACTGTATGTGTTTCCCACTATCTTGAACCCGGACTAGGCATACTCACCCACACGTAAAGTGCTAAGAGTCTAGGTATGGAGTGGACGCCGATAGGATATGCTCACGAGCGCTACTTTGTTTTTGCCTTATTTTTCTCGTACACCTACCAGCCACTTAGTCACGTTATCCCTTCGGCGCATTTAGGTAAATTGAGTTCAGCACCGCTACGAATTACGTAGTTCAAAAACAAAAATAGCACTAATTAATATGCTCTGGGTCTTCTGATGTTTATTAGTTGTGTGCGTACATACAAAAACAGACGATGGTGACGATGAGCTTCTCCATCGCTATCTGCGAGTAGGTACTGCATAACACCAATCCTAACCTAAAAAGTTCTGCAATGCGAGGCTAAACGGCTTCTCGGTGGCCTACAAAGATGAGTAAAATTTAACAGATTTGGATGGCAGACTCATCGAGATAACATTTATTCAGACCGTACGTACGACCCGAGCTCAAGGCAAAATTGTCGTGCATCTATGCGGTCAGCCACTACAAACCTCATATCGGAGCCAACTCGCAGGGATCAAAATTATTGATCGGCGTCACGTTCTAACCCACGTGCGAGAGGTCAGAACCAATGGATTTATTCTAGATCTGGTTATTTAGATCTGCGACTTGAATCGCCAGTATGCAATATGTCACGTGAGATCGAGATCGGTGGCAGCCAGGCTTACCCCACCCCCTAAATTCCAGTTTGGGTTCAGACGTAGAACGAGCACTCTCAAAAGAAGAAAGAAGAAGAAGAAGAAGAAGAGAGAAAGAAGAAGAAGAAGAAGAAGAAGAAAGAAGAAGAAGAAGAAGAAGAAGAAGAAGAAGAAGAAGAAGAAGAAGAGAAGAAGAAGAAGAAGAAGAAGAAGAGGAATAGAAGAAGAAGAAGAAGAAGAAGAAGAAGAAGAAGAAGAAGAAGAAGAAGAAGAAGAAGAAGAAGAAGAAGAGAGAAAGAAGAAGAGAAGAAGGAAGGAGAAGAAGAAGAAAGAAGAAGGAGATAAGAAGAAGAGAAGAAGAAGGAAGAGAGGAATAAAAGAAGAAGAAGAAGAGGAAGGAAAGGAAGAAGAAGAAGGAAGAAGAAGAAGAAGAAGAAGAGAGGAATGAAGAAGAAGAAGAGAAGAAGAATAAGAAGAAGAGAAGAAGAAGAAGAAGAAGAAGAAGAAGAAGAAGAAGAAGAAGAATAGAAGAAGAAGAAGAAGAAGAAGAAGAAGAAGAAGAGAAGAAGAGAATAGAGAGAAGAAGGAAGAAGAAGAAGAGGAAGAAGAGAGAAGAAGAGAAGAAGAAGAAGAAGAAGAGAAGAAGAAGAAGAAGAAGAAGAAGAAGAAGAAGAAGGGCGATCCGCTGGACATGGTGTTTATTGGCCTGACGTTTTCGGATTCTCTTGAACCAGCATCAGAGACAGTTGCAGAAAAAGGGTGATAGAACATTAACAAGCGAGTGCTCCCGATTCCATATTCTCATGTTGAGGACGCCTGAGCGATGGGGAGGACTTGGACGACCAACACCTCAATGACAGCAGACAAATTACCGGGTCATTACCACCCCCGTATCAACATGGATGATGAAATCACGAGCCATTCACGACTCGGACGCGGACGGGTACAGCCATCATCGCATCAATTACGACCCCAGCGGTGATCACGGGAACTGCTAATTTT
Source organism: Schistocephalus solidus (assembly GCA_017591395.1). Classification (NCBI taxonomy): domain Eukaryota; kingdom Metazoa; phylum Platyhelminthes; class Cestoda; order Diphyllobothriidea; family Diphyllobothriidae; genus Schistocephalus; species Schistocephalus solidus. The sequence goes on along the minus strand of WEDG01002782.1, from coordinate 34,408 downwards.
AGTACGCATGTCATCGCATGGCCACTACGTACTATAAATAAAGGCTCACCTTTTGCATCTATCACCCCTTTTCAGCAACCGTCTCGATGATTGGTTCGAGGAAGAATACGAAACTTTGGACTAATAAACACCACGTTTCAGTGAGCGCTTCTTCTTCTGAACTGTTTCCTCGGAACTCGCCTGTTCGCTCCTATCAACTGCCACTCTGTTGGATGGTCTGACTAATCGGCAGCTCCGTAAAGCACTCTGAAAAATGACCAACTGCACTCTAAGGCGCCGACTGAATAGAACGCTCATGCTAAGCTGTCGACATCCGTCACGCTTCAATGTTTCTCAGATCTATCTCCTAGAGTTGACCGTAAGGTGCATTCTCGCTGGTGGCTGAGCTTCCGGAATGCTGCAAAGCGCAGGTACGAAGAGGTCACGTACAACAGCTGCTTCCTCTCAGATAAAGACCCATTTTTCTGTGGTGCATCTGGCATGCTCGGAAACCTTATATGTTCCAATAGGTGACCCCCTGTTCACGATTCCAGTAGCATCACCGGGAAGTCAGGCTGTACGCACAGACTCCACGGTGGCGTTGACAGATTTGGCCAGTTCCAGGAGAGGGATACAGGCTGTGGGTATGGTCTTGGCACTCCAGTACCGGACACGCACAGACGTGACTTTTTAATATTCCGATGGCAAACGACAGAGCGCGTCATGAAATAGTGGTTGCCGTGGGCTTTGGAATTTGAGCCGCCATTTTAGTTTGCTCATTCACGATATTTCTGTAATTGTATACTCCTCTACTCTATTTTTCTTCTGTATATCCTCGATCTTTCGCCGACTTCACTGTCCGAACTATGGTCACTATAAGGTCATCTCACAGAAGAGTAGCACCTTTTGAATGTACGCAAACCGCAAAATTCTACCGAACAATCCACGATCCCAGCCAAGCTGCACACTTTTCAGCCAATATGTTGGATTGGTGATCCTCTCGTGCTCACTTTCACTGCTTTTTATCAACAAAGACCTTCGCAGTGGAAAAACACCACTCGCGGTTGGCAAATCATCTTGAAGCGCGTCAACCGAAAGACAAACTGTTAATTCCAGGCTTCCTGTCGACAAATTAGTCGTTCAATATTGAACAAAAACTCACGATTTGTGTAGGTACTTTTGTTGAGAACACAGTAAGACTGACGTGATTTTGTCCTCAAGAGACATGGTTAAACATGACATTGACGCTTTTAACAGTGTTAATTAGCCCTTCTGTCTTTCTGTTGCTTTCGAGCAGATTGAAAATCTTCATCATCCAGCAGAGGCGGTGGGTGGCTAATTGCTCAACGAAATTGCCATTAACCATACGTCCTTATTTTCATCTGTCCCTGCCTTCCTCAGATTATCCAATGCCAAATCGTGCTCCCGCTATCTTACAACATTTTTAAAAGAAATTTTAAATATTTGCTGTCCTCTTGATACCGTTATGGTCAGACCTAACATAATTTCTTTGTCCTTTCTAAATTTTTAAGATAAAAAAGAAGTTATCTGCAGGCTTGTCTTACGGGGCAGTCTAAAGGATGTTAACGTCTTAATAAAAATGGAAATTCCCAGACTGAATGATCTGTTTGTTAGCTTTTTGCCTCTCCGTCAACATCTTTTCCGCTTTCCTCTGCTGAACTTTGGAGGAAACTTAAGCATCTTTCTGGCCAATTTAGCAAACTTACCCATTGTTCTGTTGCTTTAGGCTCTTTAAATGAACATTTTATTCATACTTCCACTGACTCCGATCTCACCTCAAACACTTCTAAAAAGTGTGTTTTCTCCTATATCAGTGGCAACAGTGGTGAAACACCCGAAAAAGGTCCGTAAGTCAACTGCTGCTGGACCGAATGATGTCTCACCATGTGTTTTAAAATACTGCTGCTCTTAGATTGCTCCTTTTTTGACACACCTTATCACCATGTCTTTCATAGAGTCTAAGATTCCTGATATTTGGCGTTCAGTAAGAATCACCCCTATCCCTAAACAATCCACTAATTTTTCTACTAAATCTTTTCGTTAAATCGCCTGCTCTTTCGCTTTACTGAAGCTTGCTAAGTGAGCCGTCCTAGATATAATTTGGCCATTTGCCTCCAATTTATCCAACCCATTATAACTCGCATTTGAGGCCAGGTGTAGTGCCCTAGATGCCGTTGCCCTTGTGGTAGATTTGGCTCTAAGAGATTTAGATAAGGGCTGCCGTACATACGCATGTGCATTTCTTGACTACTACTCTGCCTTCAAGACCATCCCGTGCCATCTCCTCCTTAACAAAACATCCTCATGTGGCTCTCCCGGCTGGGCTGTCTCTTAGCTTGAAGACTATTTTACTTCCCGCATTCAATTCATTCAATGAGACAGGCAAAAATGTGCGATCCATCCCAACAACTGCGGTATTATATAAGGTGCCATCCTTACCTCTTCTCCCTCCACACTGACGACTTGAGATCATCAAACGACTGTCTTTATGTAAAATATGCCAAAGATATTGTTGTTGGCTATCCTCTGAAAAATCAGACACATTTTTAGTCTCTGAAGGATGGTCTGAACCAGGTATCAGCATGGTCATCAGCTAATGGTCTTCAACTCAAAAATGAGAAATATATCAAATGTGTTTTACCCCTGCATCCTCTCCTAATTCTGAGTCCTCAGCCGCCCTTCCCAACGAGGTATTTTCTTTCTAGTACCTTGGTGTTACTTTGAAGTCCCAACTTTCATTCTCCGAAAACATTGATATAAATTCGTAAACTTATTTTTTATATCCGTCATTAACGTTCCTATCATACACCACAAGCCCTTATTGGGCAATTTATAAATGCATATATTCTACCCCTCATCCTTTACTGTTCCCCTGTTATTTTTCCAGCTTTTCGTAAAAAGGATTTGCTGATTTTAAAACGTTGACATAATTGCCTCTGTTGCAAGCTAAAATTTCCAAGATACATCTCGTTTCGTATTTCCAGGTCCTACTTACTCCTAATGGTCTTGACCTAAAGCAGGGCTAGAGTCGAAGGAAATCGGTAAGTTAGTCGTAAACGTCGGTTTACTTCTAAAGCATAGTTCTGAGAAAATTGAGATTCGCGTTGCCTTCTTAGTTCAATTATTCGACAAGCTAAGTTATCGCTTGTGTTGTACGTGGTGCTTAGGAATGAACGAAAACTGCTTTTTCTCCACTCGCTTATTTCCTCAACTGCGTTATAACTTTCGTTAGTAAGTGCTCGATGTGTTTACCACCAGCTACGGCATCGCAGACCAAATACAAGCTTGTTCTGCCTGTGTCAGTTCCGGAAACAACTTGCCTAGTAAACAAAGGAAAAAATGTACCACAGAAATCAGAGTCATTGACTGCGGATTGGATGACTATTTAAGGGATGTTAGGTTGTGGATTTTCCTATTGGGTAGTCCTCTTCGTCTAACGTTCCCATTGGTCGATTAAGGTATTACTGCCTTTCGCCACTAGCAATTGTATGGTGTTATTCACGCCCAAATAGCTAAAATCGATGTTCAGGTGGTCGCGGGAAGGTATATGCTCTTTTGCTGCCTACAAGAAGGTAGAGGCTGAGGATTTTACTACAACGGTTTCGGGACTTGCGGTGGATAGTTTGAGAGGGTGACAAAGGAGCTCACCAGGCAAATCCATGGCTTGGAAGGTTGCCAACTGACGGGATAACTCGGACCGCGTGGTCATCCCAATGTGTGTTTTGTGTGTAGTGGCTGACTGGCGGACTGAGAGTCAGGCTGCAATGGCTCCTTCTTAATGTGGCCTTTGTGACACTTCCGCTCCGTGGGATCCGAGCCAGGTGTGGTGGTCCACCCAGGTTCGGCTCCGGCTGCGCCAGTTACCTGCACCCTCTCCCATCTCCGGTCTTCTTGACTCTGTCTTGACACCGGGCTCAGGTGGGGGAGGAGGAGAGAGTGCGGTAGCTGCAGCGCAAGGCTACTATCACTTAAAACTTAATTCACGCGCAAGTCACCGTCCCTGCACCATGCTTCCGTGGAGCATACGGTGGACCTCGTCGAAATCGACGGTCGAACTGTTACCAGGCAAATGCCGGCTAACGCCAGCCTTATTTTGCACCGCAGCCATGTGCCACATTCGGACGACCAAATGACTTGCCAGGTAGCTAGGCGCTTAAACCTAAGGGTAAAGCTTTGTAATAAACTGAAAAATTCAACTTGGAATAAATTTCTTCATGGTTGGGAACGTTAGCAGGTGTAAGGGCCCGATTATAGGAGCTCTCTTACGAATTAATTTAATTAGATATTCTTCAATAAGCCCTTCGCTTGACCTCCAGAATCCCCATTGAATGGTGAACTAAAAGCCGGTTACATGGAAAGGAGTGTAGCATGCCGTTTGGACGATCAGCGATCGGGTACTTATGGGAGTAAAATCTGGCTGGAACAGCCAGCTACTTGCAGTCCTCATGACTGCTTGGATATAAAAGCGAAATATGTTAACTGCATCGCAGTGCTGACTGTCACGAAATGAATCTCCAAATTTCGTAATTTTCCGTCGAATACCGGCCTTAGTGTGAATATTTTCTCTATGACCCAGAACACTTTAAATCAAAAACATAAAGATAGGGAATGAATACCGGCCAGCACAGAGTAGACCGAGATGGCTACTTGGAACCTGTCAGCCGGTTATACCCTAATACTGGGTCGGGTAACTGGGGGCTCAAATGTCTACCATAAACATATTGATCAGCAACTCTCCTACTCTATAAAACCGTCAATGACCAAGAGTCCGCAATAGGATCTAGGGTTATCCAAACCAGATATTGCGTATGACCGGCTGTTTGACGGCACCTGGCAGTTTGACGATCGTTTCCAACGAGGTCCACTGTGTGCTTTATAGGACAGTGCTGCAGAGACGTTGACTAGCGTATGGCTTAGGTTTAAGTGATAGTACAATTGTGCTACACCTACCGCATTCTTCACCCACATGTGCCCAGTATCAGGACAAAGTGAGGAAGACCGGAGGCAGGATCGAGCGCCGGTGGCTGGCGCGACGTGAGCCTGCACGAACGCAAACCACCTCACCCACCCCCATCGTAGAGCATCTATTAGGGTAACGTATCCCCAAATAACAACTGCCAGACTCTGACCTAGCCCCGTGTTGGTCCAGGGCATCTGCCACGCTGTCCGTTTAGGGCAGGGAGGGGCTTATTACACACTAAGCAGTGGATCACACGTCTTCCATTGCCGCAGCACTTGAACTCAGTTGAATAGCAGTATCAACCGAAAAGTATTCAAGCCTTCACTGAACAGGACCCTGATCGTAGCCGTATCGTTGTCATTGATTTCGAAACGTTCGTAAACAGTAGGCATCAGGAAAAACTGGATGTCTGTTGGCATTTTATGAGTATTATACCAACATAGCTGATAGGCTTGGACTGAAATATCAATGTGAAATTTTGGCTGCGTCTGTAAAACTTCCTCCGACTGATTTACTTCAAGTTCTGGATTATTTTTTTAAGGAAACTAAAAGAATTAACTAATATCTAGTCCACTTTATAGATTCAATTTATAATAAGCATGTCCTTCAAAAATCTAAACAGTTCGCTTTAAAACGTTTCTGATTCGGGACATCTCTGCTGCTTGCGTATGATTCAATGTGCACAAGGTACCTGAGTCGAATAACAAAAGGTGCTGTTTTATTCAATTGTGGAGCCATATTTTGGAGCTTCAAGGTATTTTGCGAATTCCATGTCAACGGACTATAAACGAGGTTTCAGTGATTACGCTTGGCAAACTGTTGAGGACCTCGAGCCAACCTTCTGGAATTTCGAGTACTTTCTTTGAGGAAGACAAGACTGCCCATGCAGCAACTACAGAACACGTTTCTACAAAGAATACTTGTATTTATATGAGTCGCGTACTAAACAAGAATGCAAATGATAAAATTAAGCGATATTTGTAAAATGGATATAGATGGTTCAGAAAATATTTCTTGGAATCCGGAAACTACAGTGGAGGAATCGATCTGTCCGTGTATTCCACGATGCATGTTTCGCGAGCTTTCACACATACTCCCCCTCTGAGGGCCGGTTTGCCTCTGATCTGATCCAGGGAGACTTGAATCCGATTCCAATTTGGCGGACGGCCGATGACGGGTTTCGCCAAACGACAGGCTGGGCACGTGAGAAGGGATGGACAGTGAAATCCTGCCTGGGGTCCAGGTCAACCAGCGTGGTGATCTGGAGAAAACGTCTGCAGCATCCGTGTCTGGATCTGGGCTAGTCGACTTCAACTCTTCTGCGAATGAGCCCTCAATATCGTTTGAAAATGAAGATTTTCGAATCATTACGAGTATTCCGATCAACTGAAGGTTTCAGTTCACGCGATCAGAGGGCACATAAGCTCTTAGCAGGATCCTTTTCTGGCGGCATGCGTAAAAGCATATAATCATGCACCAAGTATGAGTTATTTTAAATTGCTGAATAACTTTGAACCCTGCCGACCGTTACACTTTAATTCAAGGTTTCTAACCTACATGCTGAATGCTTCCCTTATTTCACTACATTATGAAGAAGAGGTCACACAGTTTTCAGAAAATGTGGAAATGGAGTTGTATCATGTTGTATACAGTGTACCCAACATTAATAAACTAATGAATATGGTGTTTTACAAACGAACTTTCGAGCTCTTTAAAGAGCTCATAATGCGAAACTATTTTAAAGCAGGAAGATACCCTTTGAAGAAGACGTAATTTTCTATCAAACGAATACAAGAAATAATATTTTTATGCGTGTTTTCTGTAAGACATATTTATCGTTTATTGCAGAGTATACTTTTTGTGGGAGGTTAAAAAGTAGCTCGTTCATATACTCATATACTCAAAACACATAAATTCAGTACGTAGCACATTATCCCATTTCTTATGTAATTGTAAAGGCCTGATGATTAATAACTGAAAACATGTGTTTGCCAAGTGACTTTTCAATTAAATCAATAATCGTAAATAATAAAATTATAAATAAATTATAAAACATAGGAATAATAAAAGAACATTAAATGGGGTTCCGGTCAACATTTTAAGAGCTAAGCTCGCAGCTTTACGCATTCCCATTAGCATACGCATTGTTCGCCAAATACGGTAAATGCCGACTCACCAGAGATCGGTTTGTGTATGAAGAGCCCATTCCGTCGCTTTTCAGACTTCCTTACTGCCATGCCCTTGATGGCGTTTTTATGGTTACATCCTCCGGGTCCGAATGCGTAGGCATCGACTTATGAACCCCTTTCGGATAGCAATTGCGCATAAATTGGTCGTGGAAAACTCGGGTCTCGCGTACTCTCCCTCCGGCTTCCTGCAATAAATTTGGATCAGATAAAGGACCGTTCTCATGCAGCTCCGCTTGTGAGCCACCGGTAAGTTGGTGTGGCAGAGAGGGCAGTGTCCTGACGTTGTGGCGAAGAGACCTCAGCATCAAGGCACTCCACTCCTCCTTATGATGGTCACCGAAGAAAAAGTAGACGGCTTACATGAAGTCTTTTGATGATATCATCAGTGATTTTCTGTTTTTTTAAGGTAAAACACTGCTCTGAATGAACTCACAAATAGGAAAGCAAGTTAGCGACAAACTGATGCAACTGAGCTCAACTCTTCGTCACGTTCAGTATAAGTACCCTCAAGCCTTTATCTCACAACCGGAAAATCAATAATCTTAAATATAACGGTAGTTGGTGTGTATTACTGCCCTCCATTGGTAACCTTTTAACGAACTTATAATTTATCCCCGACATTGCAATGTTTCCTAAAGTAAAAAACCGGATAGTGGATAACGGATCTAATTTTTGCTTTCAAAGCGTACACTCTATTACGTGAACCGATTAGCATCCTGTTAATTTATACTCGAAATGCCCATTATTTAATCAAATATCAGCATTTAGGTAACTAACCCTCTTTTTGCATTTTTACGTCTTCATTTTTGTTGAGTAATTCAAAAATGGGCAAAGGATAGATCTTCAGATATAGCTATCTCTGATGCTGAATTCATGTACAAGTTTGAAAGCTTAGAATAATAAACCAAAATGTTTTCGGTGCTGTAACAGACTTCTCCCATGCTCATGCAATTCAAATATTATTATTTTTCTGCTTGCAGTGGTATTTGAGGTATTAATTTTGAGCCAAATCTGATTCTAAAGACATAAAACCTAAGGTGAGCTTAAAAAGGGATCAAGAAGCTAAACCGTGGTTAAGGAGGTCCTTACTTGAAAAGTAGTCGTCTGAAAGACGGTCGACAACCATTGCTGACGAAGAGTCGAGACCTTTATCGAAAAAGACTGACCAAAATCAGGGCGTCAGTACCGTGCTTAAGATGGCGAGGTCTTTAGGTGCAAACTGCAAGTGGTATTGTTTTGCGTTTAAGAAAGTGCGTAGCAATACCTGTAGAGGCCATTTTATCTTATGATAATTGTTATATATTTGTACAGTAAAACTTTACTTCTAATTTTTCGGGACCGTAGAATGTATTCCAGTCAGCCAGTGTCATAAAGAGTCACAGAAACAAATTTGAAGAACATTTTCGAGATGCGTACCTCTACGTCAAAAGAACTGACTTGGGCTGAGGTATGTTTTAGTACTCAATCCATAAGGAGATGGGTTTTGTGCTGTTTACTGGCTTAGGTAATGTCTCGGTGGGTGGACAAAAAATGTATCTCTTTTTGCCTTTAGCCTTTTAAAATACAACTAGGACTGTGACGTGCTGGGGAGGTCCGGGAGCAAAGCCCTTATCTGCGACGGCCTCTCTTGATGGATTCGAGCGAGAACCTGAAATTCAGGTCAATAAACTTCCCACTCTAGCGATCGCATCCTACTCCTCTTCTAAACTCTTCGCTTCTACCACCAATGCCTTGGAAGTTGGTAGACATGACCGAAAGAACCCTTGAACTCTCTGGTTGAACCACACACAGGAACGTTTAGGCTACGCAAGCCGGCGGGGTTCCGCCTGGTTACCTGCTCAGTTCAACTCTGGGGCTACCTTTCTAGGAATGTGGCCTTATTTGTCCAGCAAGCTTTCATGCGTGGTGACGACTGCAGACCTTTCCATAAGCTATTTCTGACCTCTTACCCATGCGTCTAGTCCGCAAAGGCTTCGATGAAAGGAAACTGGACTCAGCCATCCGCACTGCGCTACCAGTGTTAGATTTGTTTTTTTTTTCCACGAACCTGCAAATCGGATTTTCCACCTCCGCAAATAGCCACTGTCATCGCTTGTACTTGACACGCGGTGTGGCGTGATACAGCAGAACGCTAAGGGTATCAAGTTGGGGGCTCGTAGAAATGACACGAGCAAAGTGCATCTTCTGCAAGGGGAGACTGTCGTTGCTTTAGGCACTCCGCACCGCACCGCGAAACTCGATTTAGAACTTCAGGTGGACGCCTCCGTGAAGCAAATGAACAGCGCTGTGGAGCACTCGGAGACGGGGACTTTTCGAGGTCACGGCTTCTCTAAACTCGTCACCTGCATGCCAAGCCTGGAGTAGAGAGACCACTGGGTGCAGTAAATAGAAGACCACGATTCTGGGGAACAGATTTTGGACTGTGGGTAAATAAGAATGTGCTTGCGCATTACCGTGCTGACAAAATTGCTGCTTAGAGTAAAGAACCAAGGTTTGAAGAGCTGCGTTTTAATGTATGATCTGTGAAAGTCACAGCTTGTTTATAGACTTCAAGGTTTCTGACTAAAGAACCTCAATGTCTTAGGAATGCAGACCTCCGTCAAGCAAGTAGCCAAGCCCTCCCCCCAGTGCTTTAAAATAGAACATCTTCAGATAAAAAGCAAGACCCTGATGAAGGGTCAGTGCACCTCTCAATGACCACGCTTATTTCTTTTGAAAATGTCAGAAGCGCTAATTGTGATTGCGCATATCCAACCAGAGGTAACGTCCTCCAAGGTATATACAATTATTTACAATTCCCTATTTCTTCAGCATTTTCCCCAGGGTAGAGGAAGTTAGGTCACTAATACATACCTTTTAGAAAATCAGCCAAACCAAACCCCCTCTTTTCGTTTATAGACCAGCCATAGTTACTAAGTGCTTATGACTTAGTCATTTCAGTCTTTCCCTCGATATGTGCACCCATTTTAAGTTCCCATGATGCAGACAATATCATTTTGATCGAAAAAAGTATGCAACAGGTTAGCCATACAAAATGCACTATGCACCAAGTTATTATTGCTATTATTTTTTCATTGTTGGTATTATTTTTATTACGGACCGTCGACTGTCGCGTTCGAGAAGGTTCAACCAGTGCTCCATAGGAGCGTGCTGCAGGGACGGTGACTTGCGCGTGGGTTAGTTTTAAGTGATAGTACAATTGTGCTGCACCTACCGCATTCTTCACCCACATGTGCCCAGTATCAGGACAAAGTGAGGAAGACCGGAGGCAGGATCGAGCGCCGGTGGCTGGCGCGACGTGAGCCTGCACGAACGCAAACCACCTCACCCACCCCCATCGTAGAGCATCTATTAGGGTAACGTATCCCCAAATAACAACTGCCAGACTCTGACCTAGCCCCGTGTTGGTCCAGGGCATCTGTCACGCTGTCCGTTTAGGACAGGGAGGGGCTTATTACACACTAAGCAGTGGATCACACGTCTTCCATTGCCGCAGCACTTGAACTCAGTTGAATAGCAGTATCAACCGAAAAGTATTCAAGCCTTCACTGAACAGGACCCTGATCGTAGCCGTATCGTTGTCATTGATTACGAAGCAGGACGGCGGGAAGGGGGCATGAGCGTCGTTGAAGTGAGTATTTATTGACTAAAGAAACTGCTCGTTTTGGTTTACTATAATTTATTCTCGAATGTATGTGGTTTAAGTATTTGCTCAAATCTACGCGAAAAGATCCTTCGGGCTTAGGACGTGGTTGTCTTGCCTTTCAAACGGCTTCGCTTGTGAAGAGGAGACTTGTGTAACACGAGATGCAGTCACCGGAGCATAACGTTCGTCCATCTGCCCTCGCGGGCTTACATTCGAATTAATCATCAGAGACAAACGAAGTAGCCTGAGGTCTGGACTGCCTCTAGTGCGAATCTCCAGGGAAAACCCAAAACGTAAGAAAAACAACCTCGTTTTGTTCCAGCGATGGTGTCTTCGTCCTTGCGACTGCTTCGTGGAACTCGCCTCTTCGTTACTATCTCAAATCGTTCGAGGACCGTTCGTAGGGCTGTCTGGAGCTCCACCGCGTCTCTAGTTTAACGTATGGAGATGCACTGCTGGAACCCAAAAAAACAAAGTATTGGAAATATGCCAAAGAAGACGAAATGCATGATGGCTGACGAGAAGAGGTAAAGATGGTCATGTGGTTGACAGAACACAGTTTACAGCGTTACCGTTTCGGAAGCTTGGCAGAGTGGCGTTGTTTTGACCTGAAGTAATAGCCTCCACGAACTTTAGTGTCACTTGTGCCTCCTAAAGGCATAATCCGAACAATTTACGAGATTAAGTTCACCTACGTCGTTTACTCCTGCCATCGCAATGGACCAGAAAACCCTTTATCTGGGGACAGCAAACGCGGTTGCTGGGCTACCAAAATTATAATAAGTATGCCTTCTCTACGAGTACGGCACACCTTCGCACCCCTTTGGATTGTATTACAACGTATCACAAAATAAGCCTTTTGAGAATGCACTGACTTGGAAAATTCTACATTTTAATCGTTGTGGCTCCTTTTTTTAACTCTTCCTTTGAAGGTATTTCTTGGTGTGCTTTCATTTGAAGACCTGACACAATATAATAGCTCTTAAAACATTATCGTTTGTGCTCTATGTGGCTCGGTTTTCTCAGTATGGATCTGAGCTTCAAACTTATGGGATCCAACACAGCAATCCAAAAGATTAAGGTGACATTTTAGAAGAAGGGGATTGGGAAAACCTCAGAACATGTTATTTATATATATATATATATATATATATATATATATATATATATATATATATATATATATATATATATATATATATATTGCTAATTGAAGATGGGCATCTCAAGAAGTATAATTTGAAGTCAAGAAGTTCTTTGAAAATCAATAAGAAACTTTAGTAAATAAATTTTTGACGCTGGTACGCCAGGTCATCGTCAGATTTGTGATAAGTGTGCAAGCAACGGTTAAAATTTAAAACGTGCTGGAAAAATACGATATTGATGAATCATTCCTGCTAATAACCGTCATTGCGGGTGGACATCTCCTCTGAATTGGCTACCGCCTTTTCCTATTTTCCTTGAGATTGTTGTTCACGACATCAACTGCGTTGTGCCGATTAATGCACGAGTCATCAGAATGAATGGCCATCAATGAATTCCCGGCCTCTCTTCGATGGGCGGAATCCAACAATGCGAGTTTTGTCCCATGCAAATTTGTGCCCAGTTTCTAGTATATACATGGCAACTTGAGACAGGTTGTTTCATCTCTTTACAGCCCCCTGATGTTCGTGTAGGCTTGTTAGAGACCGATGTTCCTGTTTGGCTGCAATGCACCACATTGCAGCTGTGAAGTGAAATTTTGTAAATTACTTCTTTTTATCTAAATACCCGGCCCTATCCTTAAGGGTGTACAAGCTGGTTTCGAAGTGTAGTTCGTGGTTTGTGTCACACGTAAATTTGGTGCTTTGGCAGGTGTCTTTCAACGAGTTCATCAATGTTCACGATGTATAGAATTGTTCGCCAATTTTTTTATTTGGGCGCTTTGATTGGAACAATCTAGATCCTTTTTTTATCTTTTAATTTCTGGTGTCTCATGAATCTATGTACAAAATCTCTATGGTAACCTTTACTGGAAAAAAACAGTTTAAAAAGATAAGTAAGTTCAATTTGGTAAATTTCGCTGGTAGAACAGTGGGTTTTTGCTCGATTGATGAGGATGTTGACAGTGCTTCGTTTGTGAGCGACAGGGTGGTTGCTCTCATAATTAAGGGTAGCATCCGCATGAGCTTCTTTGCGGTAAACTGAGATGTGAAAGGTCCCATCAGTTGTTCCCTGTTAGAGGACGTCTAGAAAAGGTAGTTGGTTGTCAATTTCTTTTTCGAGTGTTAAGGTTATTCCAGGTATCGTCGAATTAAAAATACTGTGCATTGTTTCCAGTCAGTCCCTTTAAACGTTGATAAACACATCATCAACGCAGCAAACCCATAATTTGGGGTTAACTAAAGATCTCTACATGCTGTAAAGAGATGAAAAACCGGTCTCAAGTTGCCATGCCTACACTAGAAACTGGGCACGAATTCGCATGGGACAAAACTCGCATTTGTGGCTTCTGCCTATCGAAGCGAGGGCGGGAATTCTTAAAGGTCATGCATTCTGATGGTTCGTGCATGAATCGGCGCATTGAATTCGATGCCGTGTACCGCAATCTTAAGGAAAAGTGAAAAAGGTGGTAGCCAATCCGGAGGAGACGTCCACCCGCAATGACGGCTATTGGCAGGAATGATTCAGCAATATCTTATTTTTCCGGCAGGTTTTAAATTTTAACTGTTTTTTGCACATTTTCCACAAGTCTAACGACGACCTGGGGAGCCAGCGTCGAAAATATATGTACATCCCTCAAAGAAGAGGAAGAAGAAGGAGAAGAAAAAATGAGATTATTAATAAGAAGAAGAAGATGATGATGAATGGGAGATTCCATGGACCACACTGCACCTGTGCTAACGTTTCGGTAACTTGCCCTTTTCCTCCGAGGAAGTTTCGTGCATGCCCCGTTGCGCATTGGAGCTCAATCAAGAGCCCTCGCAGGAAGTCAACTATTGCCAACTAATGCTGACGAAAAGAAGTGCAAATAAACGCAAAATAGGATGACATGGCTGTCGTCAGTCATCCATAACTAACCCAAGGTTTGGGTAATCAGGAATTGGAACTCGGAATTTTGCTAAAAGTCTGTTCCGTAATCTGATCAGTGCACGCCGTTCCCATGATAGGGAATATTACCGATTGCAAACGCCCGGACAACGGATCGGTTGTCCGTGTTAGAGCGTTGGACATAACACAGAATGATCCAAGATTCTGGTTTTGACGTCTAGATTACCTAAAACTGAGGCTAGTCTGGTTTTACTGACGATAGATAATAAGCCAACAACGTCATTTCTTGATGCTAATTCGTTCCTACTGATCGGTCACTATTCGGACAGTGACAAGGGAGACTGGGCGGATCATTCCTAACTTATTGACCGTCGTCCGACAGCCATACTCAAGACAAAACGGGACGACACATATCTTGCGGCATGACTTGATTATTCAAAATACGCTAGAACAGAGGTATTTCACAAACTTGGTTTCCTTATGATTCACACAAAATTACGCGTACGGGAAAGTAATGTTGGTTCAAAAAAAACCAGCCAGACCTATGATTTCCGGACAAAAAGTTTCTCTGCTGCGATTTTGTCACTGTTTTATTTGCTGCTAGAATCGAAATGGTGAGTTCCAGGAGGAAGTAGCGAGACACGAGCACTGGAATAAGAGCGTTATGGACCTGACGTTTCGGACTCTCACTCGAATCCATCATCAGGGTGAATCCAAAACGTACAGCTTCTTTTCCCGTGATTTAGTCTCCTTCATGCATCTCACTGCCTCAGATCCGAAGTCTAATGTACCCTTCTTCACATATCATACCTTGAAATCAGTAGCTGATGCCGATCATAAGATCGAAATATTTCGTTGTTCTCATTGTGGTATAGATCCAAAATAACGGACTTTCAGGCTCCCTTCAATTTTTCGTACTACAAGGGGTTTTAGACCCATTATTCTTACCATAGTGCCCTCTAAACCTGAATGGGATATGCGGTTACAGCTGGTGTTTACACCTATTTTTGAATTAGCTGTGTCAACTTGGACTCGTTTTCGGGAAATATTTAATGTCGCGGCCCATTTTAAAGTTTATTTTACTCAGTTTATTGAGTGAAACAAAAAAAACTATTTGCATGCCGTTGTCTCATATACATTTGTACACGTTACTTGCCCTTGCCATCTATCCCGCCAAAAGCCGCACGAATTCCAGAGACAATTCTCGAATGAACCAGAAATGTGATCCCCGCTGCACGTTTCTCTGTTATCCCTTACCCCTCTCCTGGTAGATGAACATCATGCCAATGCGCATCACCTTTCAACCAATCAGTGGTTAGCTGGTCATGGCATAAAGAACTTGAAGACAACGGCGAGAGAGAGAGAGAGAGAGAGAGAGAGAGAGAGAGAGAGAGAGAGAGAGAGAGAGAGTATATCGACGTGTACGCTACACCACTAAACGCCTCGCTGGCACGCTGTTCGACTGCGAGGACGTGGCAGCCCAGCTAGGCAATAGTCTTGCACGGAATGAGCCATGGCGCCGTCCACGCTGTTAGCCGAAACTTTGCAGTCACGTAGCGCATTAGGTTTACGCATGCAGCTCAGCTTTTGGCTATGAACAATACCAGCCGACCACGCAGTGAAAATGTAGTTCACAGGCGATGCGGCAAAACACGAAGGGAAATTGAGTTGGACTTAATTTATAACTCTCTGGCGTTCTCAATAGCCCTGTGTGTCTGTGCTTCCAAAAAGCCAGGAAACAATGAAGGAAAAATGTTTAAAACCCTACACCCTAATTTTTAAATCCCCGTGAAAGTCTGATAAAGCCAGCTTAAAGATAACCAGTGGAGTAGCAAGGTAAACAGACTTGAAATAGGAGAATGAATCCTATTCTTAGCAGTCTCGACTGTATTTTAATCAACCGAAATAAATGCAGTGTTGTTAAAGACACATTGATCGCCAAAATGCTCACTGGAAAATAGCACCTCTAGAGCGAGATTTGAACTGTTTTAAACGGCAGAAGAATATCCACTCGAAATGCATGTCGTGTCACACGGTCAAAATTAACCAGGGCCGGTCTACCGAAACGAAAGATGCATGTCAGATCTAAAAGAACTAGCTGAGTTGGACACATCTTGTCCAACTTCTTTTATATTTTCGATTTACCTTTCTTATTAAATAAACGCTTTCGTGAATATTGGTAAAAATGACCAAAGAGATTATGAAGTAGGATGCCTTGTATGATCGGAACATGATAATAGAAACCCTCCCGTCCGCTTAAAATAGGTGGCCTTATGGTACATTTCCAGAGGTGCAAATATACCCGTGTCTTAACGCTCACACTAACCCCGAACATACAACTAAATTCTCACCTTAATCTTGACCCTAGCCCTACCATAGAGGTAACATGATAATAATCTTAACCCTTAGCCTATTAATGACCCTAACCCTAACTCTGACTTTAACCTCAAACTGAAACCTAACCCTAAACTTTTCCCTAGCCCTCACCTTAATCCTTAGCATAATTTCTTTGGAACTTAGCGCAAATCCACATGTATTTTAGGCCGTCCCATTTCGCGTGTCCTGTCTAGGCGGCCATAACAAAGCATCCTTACTGACTGGGATAAAACTCCAGCTCCATAAGACGTATATACCAGAAAGCACACGGGGATCGCTAGGGGACCCACTGATGAGCCGAACTCCACACAGTTGGGTAAATTATCGGAAAAATATCGGCAACATATCGGAAAAAGCGCATACATGGGCTTTTAGCTAGTACCCAGCCTGGCAGTATGGTGTAGCAGGTAGCCTCACTAAGGTAAATACTTATAGGGCCAGCCGTGTAGTGTGATTGATACGCTAACCTTTCTTGGCAGGCTTCCACTGGGGTCAGGCGAATCGGGGAATCGTCGGCGAGAGGGAAGGAAGTGACAAGTAAACGAGTCCATTATGGGACCTCCGTCTACACAGATGGAGCAGGAGCGGACTGCCCTCCTTTTTGGCTCATTCTCTATCGAACAGGAATACACTATTAACCTAACTGAACTTCTTGTTAAGGGAGGAGTTCAAAAACCCTTACTGCCCATATTGAAGGGGATCTCTCGATAGATTGGCAGCAGGTCCCTCGAACCAGAATGAAATGTCGTACTGAAAGCAAGTCTAGAAGATCTCACAATACCGACAAAGGCAAAAGAGACTGGAATGGCCATTTCTAGTTTATTAATCATCATCAGCCGGTCATACTCAACCCCAGTGAATGAGTGTGAACTAAAGAATTCCGTTAGCGATCGGTGAGCGTTTATCCACGAATTCCGGGAAGATCTGTAGTGGCCCAACGCTGTGCCCAATCTGAACGCAGAAACTCTTGCGTCTACATGCACGTGTGCACCAGTGGCTATCTGGCCATTGGCAATCCTGGCTGTCCACACCGGCCAATCATCTTCAAAGGCTGGCTCACATCTGACCTCGCTGGATGCCCTGTGACGACTGCGTGGTCCCGCACAATTGGGGACGTCACAGACGTGGCGTTTGGACGTGCCCTCGTCCGGCAGGCAACTTCTTCCAACCTCTCCTCCGATAGTTTTGTGCAGAATGCACTATCATCCCAACTGGCGTACCACTTATTTTCGTCTCGTACGGAGCCGGGCTTCAAGGCCGTAGCGCCAGGGTCACTTAAGCTGGCGCAATGAGTTAGCCTCCTGCCACTTTGCTTCTCTTCCAAGTGGCCGGAAGGTCATAGCGGCCAGGGCCTCCCCTATCAACTTAGCCTCCTGCGATATATCTGTTGTGGTTTTTGCTGGTAATTTACTACTCCATCTGACCCAGTTTTTAAAGGCTCGGCGACCTTAGTAGAATTTGAAACCACGATTGAGCTTTAGTAGAGTCAACGCGCTATCCATCTAAACTACGAAGCCCCGCGCGAGAGCCACGAAATCATCGACACTTGGATCAAGTTACCTGCCCAGCCTACTGCAGCATATGGAATACACCAACCAAGACTACAAAATAAATATCAAGCGGTTAGAACGCTGGCTGTATTCTAGCCTTAGGCTACCTTGTTGTGGGTTGGAATCCCACCGAGACCGCCTCGAACTGTGTGATTTTCCTTTGACAGAATTAAGTTTGGAAAACTTGGATTAAAGTGTAACGGCCATTAGAGTTCAAAATTATTCGGCTATTTAGAAAGTTTTTTTTAAACCGAATGATTCCCTTTTCTCAGGTATAAATTTTGAAGAAGGCATAAGTTGCTACCTGCACGATGATCAATATTACAAGCCTAGTTGCGTAATCTGTTCGGATGTGACCTATCTTTTATATCAGCTGTGAACTTCGGTAATAAGGACTTTTTTCCTTACTGATACCTTTTAACCAAATTCCCTATGACGGACTGTCACAATGACTGTCTGTTGTGCAGGCAAGCAGACAATTAGGACAGACTCTATGGAAAAAAGGTAGAGCGAACTTAGTTGCATACGCAGTATGATCAGAAAGCAACGGACGAGTAGCCGGTCCGTTGGGAGCAACATATCCTCACATCGATAATTTGAAATCCTTGAAAACATCCTCATGCCCCCAACCCACCTAATCCCCCCTTTAACGGTATAAAAAGACAAAAACATGGCCATTCAGTAAACGTTTCTAGCGATTTCAATAGTTAACGCAGTTTCTACAGCTGTTTTCTAAATTTCATCGAGCAGAAAAAGAAAAGGACCGCATATCGACCTCCTAGTACTCACAAATATACTTCATGATCCCTCTGTACGTGGACGTGCATGCACTGTCAGCGCCATGTTTGGCGCGAAAGCTAATAAGCTTTTGGGTTGGGGGTCCTGCTAGCGTATGTTAGACTGACGTCCATTCACCCCACGCCAAAAAAATCGATAGTCGTCTTCAGTGCATGGTACCTTCTGGAGTGCGAATCGATAAGCATGCATTTGAGTTAAATTCATGATGCGAAATAAGTCAATCGATCTGACACCGACTGGCTACCTCTTCGGCTTCCAGCAGCGTTCACAAAACGGCGGATTAACTACAGTGCCTAGCAAGTTTGTTTTTTTCTGGAACATTCGAAAATGCCTCCATCACAAGTGGCACCTCGTGTTCCCTGAGTGGAATGTGCTGGTTGGTGACCGTCACGCGACACAAGGATAAATTGGTAGATCTTCTCTAGCGACGATGACTTCTGGGGACTTGCTGGACTGGTTTTTTTTCGTAGAATAGGCCATCGACACCAGAAGTGCGTCTTCTAAAGTAAATAAGTAGATAAGCCTATCTTTATTTTCCCTCTTCGCAACGCTCCCTGCGGGTGTAACTTGTCCGTAACCATGGTACCGTCTGGTAGAGAGAGAGAGAGAGAGAGAGAGAGAGAGAGAGAGAGAGAGAGAGAGAGAGAGAGAGAGAGAGAGAGAGAGAGAGAGAGAGAGAGAGAGAGAGAGAGAGAGAGAGAGAGAGAGAGAGAGAGAGAGAGAGAGAGAGAGAGAGAGAGAGAGAGAGAGCATAATACTTTACGGGGCATTAATCCCAATAAACAGCTCAGCATCAATTAAGGCTATCAGAAATCTCGCTGGAATTAGCGTACACTGACCTGATTGTGGTCTCAGAACAAGTTAGCTTTGAGCTCTGCTGACAAGGCTCGTGAGTCCCCCAGGCACCATCTGTTTGGCCTCATTTATGGATTACGGACACTGGCTACACACACACCAATTTGCGTCCATCGGAATATGCCAAGTTCTATAAAGCGTGAGTGGTCCTGAGATGGTTGTCGTCATAGTATCCCCAATTTTGCCGGATTATAGGAAGTTCGTTTACGTCCACCCTCTACCGATCGCTCTACCACTCTCTATTGATTTAACTGAAGATACGAGCAGCATCGACGCACATTTCGGTTTGCACCCTGAGTACTCTCACCTTGCTGCTTTTGAGTAGCTCCGATTTTGGTCATCCTCAACGCTCTTACCGTTTTTTACATGTTGTTGCAGCACTTTGCAAATTAAATTAAGTCCGTATGTTTGCCTTTTGGAGTTGGACTATGGTTTATCTTCCTAAAAGCCTTCTTGGATGTGTTAATAGGGGGATTCCGAGTTTGTTAGCACTCTCACTGGCTACCGTGTGACCACTGTTTTACCTTCCAATGAATGTTGTTGTTTCTTTTGATAGAAAGTTACTCTCACAGTATTACGGATCCCTCTTAAATGCAACCAGAGCGCTCGTTTACCACAGAACTCCGACTGACCGAAATGTAAAGTTATTCCGTGGCACGATATCTAGTGGTTGAGTGGACTCTTTGAAGGATTGGTTTCCTACAGGTCTCGGCAAGGAAGGTGGACACTTCCACTCGTCCCTCCCCCCTTCCCTGGGTTCAACAGATTACGCGTCAAGGGTTCTGCCGGAGGGTGGGCATATCTTTTTTGAAGGGCGGACAACGTTCAGCACGTCCTAATGCCGATTTGAGGAGAAGTAGACGCTCAGCCACCACCGAGGATAGTATAGGGGCTCCGTCGAATGTCGCCCCAATACGCTATCAGATGATTCTTACCGCTCTGGCACAACCAATCAGCTTTAACACCCACTGCCGGTTGCCAGGGCGCTAATATTCGGCCCACTGCCGGTATTGATTTTTCAACGTTCGCGGGGCACCGGATAGGGCTGGTTTGCTGGAGCCCTGAGAAAATTAGCGGGCAAAAACCCTACCGCCTCCGCCAATTTTCTTCGCCACATGCCTCTGCTGCCGCGGCAATGTTTGCAGAAGCCGCTGAAACACCCACCGTCTACCGCCGTCCTATAGAGGGGACATGTGCCAGCGGCTGCGTTACCCACTTCGAGGCCCATCTACGCCGTGCGTTGGCTCGTCATTTCATGGCGTTCGGTGCTGGTTTCGGCCCTTACTTCCAGCTTACTCAGCGCGCATACCACGGCGATCGGGCTCGTCTGCTCTCTCTCTCTCTCTCTCTCTCTCTCTCTCTCTCTCTCTCTCTCTCTCTCTCTCTCTCTCTCTCTCTCTCTCTCTCTCTCTCTCTCTCTCTCTCACCGTGCGAGCTCCAACTCGATTGCCGCGTCTCTCGGACACGCACGAAAACATGCGCGCAGTCCTTTTGGCTACGTGGCAGACACTTATAATCTCTCTAATGAAATACCAGGTGGTGCACCACCTGGGATTTGGTATGACTGGCTGACGACAACTAGTAAGTCAGCAATGGTCATTCCAGTCTCCCTTGTCTTTGCCGGTAATATTCACCAGCCTTTTCTATTACTAGCTGCTTTGTGGCTGCTGGCGGGGCTCGAGAGTGAGCCTCAAGGCAGAGCGGGACAAGTTAGTTCCGGTAGCAATCGGTGAGCATTCATCAACGAAGGCAAGTCAATATTCCTTATCTAAACTGGCAAGACAAAGAGCATGTGGATCAATGGTTAGAGCGTTGGACGTCTGATCAACGAGTGGCAGGTTCGATCCCCGGGTGGTGCATTACCTGAAGTTGGGTATGACTGGCTGACGATGGCTAATAAGTAAGAAATGGCCATTCCAGTCTCCCTTGCCTTCGCCAGTAATATTCACCGGAAATACCTTCGGCCAGCTTGAACAACCGCCCACCAGTGTCTTTCGCTGATGACTGCGAAATATACAGTCAGATTATTGACAAAAACCAGGGAGACTGGAACGACTATTTCTGGCTTACTAGCCTTCACCAAACAGTCATACCCGGCCCCAGGTTATTACTATAACCGTCTTACCTGTGAGGTTGCATAGTAAATGTGGAAGAGGATGCTCGACGATTGCTTTAAGGAACCCAGCATGTCATTTGCCACATGGAATCTTGTAGATGACTTCTCGTTTATCTAACTAAACAAACTAACGAGTGGGCTGCGCAAGCTTCTTGCTTAAGGTAGTCCTCGGTTTGTGCGCCATATTTTTTGGTACCTCTTCGCAATATATATATATATATATATATATATATATATATATATATGGCAAAGACGGTATACCGTACTTCCGACATAGATACTAGCTAAAAGCCCAGACACGTGTTTCGCCAATGTTTCTGCTGCTGTGTGACACAGCAACGAGGGGTTCGGCTCCTCAGTGGGTCCCCCAGCGTTCTCTATGCGGTTTCTGGTATGTGGACTCCAGAGAATAATCGGGTAAATAATTTCTGAAATTATTAAGTGCAGGACCTGGAGTCAGGTGATTCGGACATGACTTTTTAGGGTCAGATCCGAAATTTTTAATGAACATTTGGGTCGAAGACAATTAACCACTGTGGAATAACCACGTACTGCCTATTCTACAAACAAGTAGTACTACAAGTAGTATGAATCTTATATGGCAAAGACGGTATACTGTACTTCCGACATAGGTACTAAATAAAAGCCCAGACACCTGTTTCGCCGATGTTTCTGCTGCTGTGTGACACAGCAACGAGGGGTTCGGCTCCTCAGTGGGTACCCCAGGGTTCTCTATGCGGTTTCTGGTATATGGACTCCAGAGAATAATCGGGTAAATAATTTCTGAAATTATTAAGTGCAGGACATGGAGTCAGGTGGTTCGGACATGACAGAGAATATGGGTGGATTGATACAGTCTGTTTCGGGCTTATTCTGCCTTTATTCGGCCAATTATAACCCTGAATACCAGCTGGGACTGGAAACACAAACATGCGCTCGAGTATGGTGCAGACTGTCCGCACACTGGGTCTAACAGGTGGGTCATAAGCACTTCATCGAACCGAAGTTCATCAGTGCCTCACCACCTGTCATTCTCTGTCACTACAGATGGGGTATTTATTCAAACTGGAAAAGGCGCACACCGATCTAGTGGCTTCCCTAAGCAAACAAGCTCCATATGGGGGGGGCAAAGGTCACGAACAGGCATAAAAACATTGCCGACAAAGACAAGGGAGACTGGAATGGCCATTTGTGGCTTATTAGCCATCATCAGCCAGCCATACCTAACCCCAAGCGCTGCGGTGCCCAAGGCTCGAACTCACGACCTGTTGGGCACAATTCTTACGCTCTACCCACTGCGCCACTAGCTCGTTGTCTTGCCGGTTTTTATCGGGAATATTAGCTATGGTAAGTAGGTGCTCACCGATCGGTTACAGGACTCACTAGTCCCGTTGTGCTTTGGGGTTAACTCTCGAGCCCCCCACCAGCAGCTGCAAGGCAACTAAGGATTTAGGCAGAATAACAACGGAACAAGTGAGTCCTGTAACCGATTAGTGAGCACCTGCAGAACGGCTAGTGATATAGTCTGATGACAGCTACTAAGCCAGAAAGGGCTATTACAGTCTCCATTTTCTCTGTTGCTAATATATATATATATATATATTCCCGATCGAAACCGGCAAGACAACGAGCTCGTGGCGCAGTGGGTAGAGCGTTGGACTTCTGCCCAACAAGGTCGCGAGTTCGAGGCTCGGGCGCCGCAGCGCCTGGGTTTGGGTATGGCTGGCTGATGACGGCTAATAAGCCAGAAATGGCCATTCCAGTCTCCCTTGTCTTTGTCGGTTATGTTATTCTGCCTCTATACTTAGCTGCCTTACGGCTGCTGGCGGGGCTTGAGAGTTAGCCCCAAGGCACAACGGGACGAGTGAGTCCTGTAATCGATCGGTGAGCGCCCCATTATCATTGTTATATATATATATATATATATATATATATATATATATATAGCACAAATATGTTGCTAAGAGTGCAACAGGCAAGACGCAGACAGCTGTTTCACGGTCATTACCGATCATCAGTACATCATATGCCTTGTGCAGTGAGGTACATAAACAAGCCAAACAAGTGCGTAACACTCACTTATGTGGTAAGGATCTCACTCGATCCCATTTTGTCCGCCCGCCAGTTACCTACCGGCGATAAACGAACGTTGTGTCATAGGACACATACCATATATATAGCACAAATATGTTGCTAAGAGTGCAACAGGCAAGACGCAGACAGCTGTTTCACGGTCATTACCGATCATCAGTACATCATATGCCTTGTGCAGTGAGGTACATAAACAAGCCAAACAAGTCCGTAACACTCACTAATGTGGTAAGGATCTCACTCGATCCCATTTGTCCGCCCGCCAGTTACCTACCGGCGATAAACGAACGTTGTGTCATAGGACACATACCATATATATAGCACAAATATGTTGCTAAGAGTGCAACAGGCAAGACGCAGACAGCTGTTTCACGGTCATTACCGATCATCAGTACATCATATGCCTTGTGCACAAGGCATATATATATATATATATATATATATATATATATATATAAGTTCACGTACACTCCCTGTCTTCCTCTCGCTCAGGAACGAATTTCTCAGATGTTTGTGTCATCCAGGGTACACCCACTAGCCCCGCACCGGCCCACGGACCAGTTCGAACGTTGGCTGGAGCCTGAGAATAGGTATAGAGAGTGAGGTTGAAGGCTAGGTGCATTTTCCTTACTATAAGCAATCTGACAGACTTTAAGCTTTCACAATGTACTAAAAACCCTGGCATTCCTAACGTATTTGACCGTAAATTTTGCACTATTATTTCTGCTTCTTTTTGAAAATATTTTGATTGAAACCTATACCTTTTTTCTTTATAATACCGTGGTACCAATACAATGATTTCCCAGAAAACGTTTTGAAACATTTCGCCATGAAATAAAATAATAAGGAAGTTATTAAGCTCAGTCTCAATGGCCTCTTGCCCACGGACATCGCTACCAAGTTGTTAATGGCCAGGTTAACAGTTTACACAATTATCGATCGTTATAAGAAGTTCAACCGCATCGACAGGAAGCCTAGTAGTGAAAAACCAAAAAACGTTTGAAACCATTGTCTTATAAGGGCTGTCCGAGATCGTATTAATTGCAGTCCGGTCCGGAGCATGAGGAAGATGGTGGTGGAGTTTGAGGTGCCTGATCACATGATCAGGAAAGTCTTGAAAAAAAACCCGAAGACTAAGTCAATGGATAGAACAAAGAAGCATCTCGTTACTGAGGCTGTGAAAGAGATGAGACTGGAAAAAAGTAAGAGGATCTTCAGCTTCCTCAGGAAAGGACCAAACACAATGCTCTCTTCCAAAGAAAAACCCTTCACTGTCGATTTGGTGTCCAACAGTTGAACAGATCGCTGAATAAGCCCCCTGTATGTCAACGAGGTACCTGAGACTGTTAAGTTTCACATTAAACCTCCTGCGTCTCCGATGGTCTTTGGCCTGATTGCCTCAGACGGCAAAGTCATGCACCCCGTTTTACTCACGGCTGAGGTCAAAGTGAACACAGACGTCTACCTGGATGTTCTTTAGAAGCATAGGATAGATTCCAACTACAATCCGGAAGATAATGTAGTCTTCCCACAAGATGATGTGCCTCCATATACGTCACAGTAGGCACCGAAATGTCTGGAGGACCACATACCTTATTTCTGGCCCAATGCTATGTTTCCAACATCTTTACCAGACTTATATCTTCCATCCTACAGCATTTTGGCGTATGTCGAAGGGAAGACCTGCAAAAAACCTCACAGCAGTATTGAGGCTCTGAAGGTCTCCATTACTAAAGAGTGGGAAAATATGTCACCCGAGTACGCCAGGAAGAAGTCACTGCTAACAATGGCTCTCATATTAAATAGTTTCTTTCAACTATAAATTTCGAGTCTTTTATATAAAATAAATTTGTTTCTCAAGGCTGTTGTTTGGATCACTAAAATACCGAAAGTTACAATCGCATACCGTAATAAATGAAATCCAAACCACCTCTGTGGTGTTCGTGTGAAATCCTAAACTATTGTGACCGAACCGGTCTTGTGTGGCACGCGTAGGCAGGCTGTTTGTTTTGCCAATCACTTTTTATCCCGCCTCCAGTCTTCTCGACTCTATCGTAACACCGGGCCCAGGTAGGTAAGGGAAGAAAGAGAGTGCCGTAGACGCTTCACAAGTCTAGTAGCATTTTAAACTAATTCACGCGCAAGTCATTTTTTCCCGTGTCCACCCTGCTGTGGCCATCCGGTGGGCATCCTTGGAAGGTACGGTCAAACTCTCATATATTTTCGAAATCAGCACGCGAAAGCTAAGTCGTCAGCTCTCAAAAAACACAAAACTCACGGCAGTTAATTGCTGCACTATGTCTTCGAACAGGCTTAATTGTAGCTTCATTTGTGCCTTCTGGGCTGGCATGGCCAAAAAAGTGATGCTTAATGGTGACAACGAATTTTCAGGGTTTTTATCTCTTGGAAATGTTTTTTCCAAACCGTGGGGATGCCAGTGGCTGCTTTTTGCCCAAAGGGAGATGAGTGATCTATCACTGAAAGAAGGCGTTTTGAGCCCATATGCGGGGTCCAACACCAGATACTTTTAAGCCACAGTAACAAATGCCGAAACGTGTTACTAAAACCGAGGCGGGAGACCAAAAAAGGCAATTTCGAATTTGTCATCAGCTTATGGGAATTTTTCACCGCGAGCTGCCGCATGTAATTATCTGGCCAGGTCGCGCCATCTGGCAGCAAGCAGGCGACAGTTCAAACGATGCACAAGCGAGGACGATGCTCACCATCTGCCTTACGCCTGAATTAGTTTATAGTAGAGCAGACTTGCGCAGCATCTATCACACTCTCTCCTTCATTACCAATCTGAATCCTGTGGCATGACAGAGGAAGAATGACTGGACGTGGGCCCAGACACAGGTAACGTGACAGACAGAGGCAGACGGGCTCTAACTATGAACATTTACAATAAGAACTTCTCTGCTAACTAAAAAACGCAGAGTCCGAAATAGTGCGTCGTTAAGCGATATAGAAAGGTCATTTCTCTCTCCGGTCTCGAATTCCTGTTAATTTCCCCCCTGACTAGCCAAAGAGGCAGAGGCCTGTGAATTGTGAAATTCAGCTGATATTTCTCTCTTTCTGACCCTCAAATCGCGCCTTAGCTTTCAGTTAAATCAACTATTTTACTGGGATTGTGAAATAAACCTCCCTTGTGTATGAATTAACAATGCTCCTAAGGTTTGCATGAGTTCGCACGTATTCCTCAAAAGTGGTTCTCTCTAGTGGATACGGCAGACAGCCACGATCTTCCGGCGCATTACTGCAAGCAGCAGTATCAGTACATTTGGGGGAGACGGAAGCGAGTTAACTTTCAATTCCCTATGTGCACATGTGTGTTGTGGTATCAAAAAATAATATCTCAGTTTGTTTGCAAGGCCAATTGATATGAGCCAACGGGGTGGAACATAGTTGAAAAAGAGCAGACAGTGAAAAATAACTCCTTGTGATTTTAAGGAGAAAACCTGTCGCCCTGGGGGGTCCAATGGGGGGCATTGCGGAGGTCACATAGATCATCACCGAAGTGCGGATGGTGCAGCCAGATACGCCCTTGCTGATTGCAGAGACTGCCGACAGGTTTAAAAACAGAAATATCTGCCCAGCTCATCCACTGTTCGCTGCGGGTCGAACCAAGAGAGAACGTTTCGAGACTACGTGGACTATGGCCGCTAGGTTCGGCTGATGCAATCAGTTAAGATGTCACCATGGTGTGCAGATAGTCAAGCAGGGAAGATCTTGGGGACCTTCGCATTGGGATTATGGGGAGAGAGCGTGAGCCCTCGGATAAAAAAGTAGATAAAGAAATGCTACTGAAATAGTTTCACTTAAGGATTTTATCGATCCTCCGCTGTTCTGGTAGTCTGATCTGAGTTACCGCTGTTCTACTAGTGCAAGCCTGGCTTCCGACTGCAAATCTACTTTATTTTTTCAGGAGTGGAGTAGTTACCGTGTCTTCAGCTGGATCCGGACAAATAGGGTTAATCGGAAAACTTCGACACGCTTTAATCAGAGGTGTGATACTAAACACCTTGAGGCAGGATTATTCTGTTGGCCTCGTGAACCGACCCCCTTTGTACCGTTGGTCGATGTGTGGGAGGGGGCGTGGACTTTGCACACGGGGGTCGGTCGCTTTCAATCGACGCCCAGTTCCACCCTCATGGCGCTACTGCTGCCCGAGTTACATATCTTAAGCGGTCGGTTGGTTACAGAACACCCCCTGGAATTGTCATTCTGCAATTTACTGGCATGGAAGGCACTGCCAACTGCCAACTAGGCCAACATCTCTCACTAGTCGACTTGTTCACCGAAAGTGCACCTCCTGGTGACGTTCATGCAAGCTTAATGTGGAAGCAATACCTCTACTGCGGTACGTAAAGGTAACAGTCAGGGTTTGCGGCAAATAAATTGGGTGTTACCGCGCTGGGTAGCCAGGATATGCCATTGCGTGTTGAGTCAAATCCTTACTAACAACAGTTTTTTTATTTTTCCACTTTATACAAACACAGCGACATCGTTTCTGAGGCAGCTTCAAACGGAAAGTACTGAAAAAGATGGTGCTCTTCTTCTTAGGCAGTCAAAAATTATAGCAAAAGAAATGGAAGGGAGTACTTATATAACCTCCTTCGGTCTAGTTAAATAGGTTAGCCACCACTTGCCTGGACCATGGAGATGGCGATTAAATTTGAAGATGCAATAACCAGCAGCAATATTCTGGCCATATTTTACCGCGAAATAAGAACTCGTTCCTCGCAAGAGATGCGGACAACCTGCGGGTGATGGAGGCGGCAGTGGTGAGCTGAGTACCAAATTAATTATAATGGTAGGGTTCGAGAGTGAGCCTCAAGGTAGAACGGGATGAGTGAGTTCCCTTAGCGATCGGTGAGCGTTCCTCAACGAATGCGGTCAATATTCCCGATCTAAACCGGCAAGACAACGAGCCTCTGGCTGAAGAGTTAGAGCCTTGGATTTCTGATCAAGGGGTCACGGGTTCGATCCTCGGAAGGTGCAACACTTTGGGTTGGGTATGATGGTTAATAAGCCAGAAAGTTTCATTCCAATCTCCCTTGTCTTTGCCCGCGATAGTCATCTACATTGAATCTCGCGACAGGGATTCTCACGTTCTCGGCAGTTCAGTCTTCCACCAAAAACCACAATATCCTTCGTGTCTTTCTGTTGCGAATCGTGCTCAGTGCAGTAGGGTGTAATATTTGAGTTATTAGGAATTTTAGGTGTGTTCCGGTATAGTTAAATAGCTAAGCCACCTTTTTTAAGCTACCCATACTGACCAATGATTTGGCTGGACCTTGGAGATGGTGAGCATTTTTGGTGATGCAATAACCCGTTGCAATATACTGGAGATATTTGACCATGAAACAAGAGCTCATCTCTCGCAAGCGATGCGGGGAGGTGGCAGGAGTGAGCTGAGCGCCAAAGGGATTATAATTTGAGGGCTGCAAATGAATAGTTTTGCTTTCCTGAGCCTCAGAGGCGATTGATGAACATTACTTGAACCGATGCATCAGGAACCAGCATTCATGGAATCTGTGGGAAGTGAAGTTGGACAGCAGATATCTTAAAGTCAGGCAAAGGAAGATTGCTAAGATGAGTTAGAGTAGCCGCCAGTTGAACAAGCGTGGACTTAGCTGGAGGCGAGAAGACGCCCTGGGGTCAAAAGTCAGTTGAGACGAGGGCCAGGAAGCCATTTTCCCTGTTAACTTTGCCAAACTTTTTTTTACTAATTTGGCTCTGTGTGCGCTTGGAAAATCGTTGGTAGTATAAAAATAACTTTTTTTTCACCAGAAACCTAACTTTGTCTGATTTCTTTAGTTTAAAAGAATGGTGCTACTATCGTGAGTGAAAGTAGTAACCCTTTTTTAGTAGGCTGGAGTTAACATACCACGATAGCAAACAAATTGCTTAAACGTTCTAAATGCTAAAAGCAGGTGGGAGGGCTAATTAATATACTAGGCACAACAACCAGGCCACCTTAGGCGTCTGAAATGAAATACGGTAAAGATGACAGGACGTGGGAATATGGCCCTCTGGATGAATCTCGGAAGGGTAATTTATTCCCGCCGGTAAATATTCTCTTGTCCTAACCCGATCATAAATCAAAATGTTTCCCTGTTCTCGGCTATAACCCCACAGTTAACGCTACTTCTAACCATAGTCCTAAATTTAACCCTAACTTGCCCTAACACTAACCTGAACTCTAACTTCAAACCAAACCCTTAACTTACCCCTAACCCTAAACATCAACCTGACCTTATCTGCCCTGGAATTTGACACAAAGACACCTGTATTGCAGGTGATTCCTGCTCTAAAGTCCTTACCAAAGGCAAGATCACGACTTAGAAAACAATCAGGAAGACCGTATAACTGTCAAGGCGACACGTTCAACCTCAGTTGCTGTAGTTCAGTCACCTAGCTGATCAAAAAGTACTAGTTACAGAAGTTGGATGAAGGATTCTTGTTAAGCGGAATTTCAACAGGAGGAAGACAACACCGGTTTGAATAAAAATGCCTGCTTCTTATCTAGGAAGAGGATGGGGCAGGCAATTTGTTTACTCAAAACGATGGCTGAGAAAATTCAGATCACCACAACGTACCGCCAAACCATGATCTAGAACCGAAAAGAGTAGAAAATACTCGCAATATATTACGGGTTGACTAGCATACGATAAAAGGGTGTGTGCTGGCATAAAAAAATGCCAGATTAACGGTCAGAAAAGCATTTAGGAATGAAAATCTTGTTAATTGTAATCTAAAGTAACAAAATCAGAAGCCTGGGTGTCGGATGGGGACCCAACTTATCAATATATCGATCTGTCACCGGCATACAGAGCCTTGTGCAATCGCCTCCAGGCTTGCGTCGTTGGTTGTTTTGTACCCCCTATGGGTATAGCCTTTACTTTTCGAAGGATTCTAAAGTTCGGAATAAAAAAAAGACTAGTTAAGGAGCTCGACCCGCCTTCTTGGTTAATTATGAAAGCAGAAGGGACTGGAGGCCAGACCAGCGTTAGCATATAGGAAGGAAGGAATGTTAGGAAAGCGAAACTCGGGAGTAAACATGTTTGAGTATTTATTGTGGCCTAAAAACACACTAGCTGAACTTTTGACAAAGAGGTTTGAAGATGACCAAGCCATGACATGATCCAAAGCCATCTTAAGACCTGGGAGATAACTATAGCAATCGGCGTATTGGTTTGACGTTTCCTACCTGCGGACGTGTGCATGGAGTGTTTTTAGATTTTTTCAAGGCAGCCTTACATGGGCCAGATGGGTGTGTGTTTCCTATCTTGAACGACTCTGTGTGGTTAATGGGTTTAGCAACTGGGCGTCACGTTGCCTCGTAGCATGTGATAGTCGGGTAAGGTTGGAGTTGCGTGAGTCCTTACTCATCGTCTTAGATGGGCGTCTTGCGCGCGTCAGGCGGGCGTCTCAAGGCCCCACCAACCACTGCGACCAATTAGGTTGCCAGCTGGGCGCGGTCAGACCAGCAGTGCCGGACAGGGGTAAGCGAGTACAGCCAATAGTCGATACTGAGATTGCTATTTTTATACCATGACAACTGGGCACACTGCTCAAGAATAGAAACCTGACACAGATGAATTTATTACGACACGCTAACCAAAGTTCGACCGTCGATTCCGATGAGATCCAGCGTGTGCATAACATCAGGATGAGCACAGGGATGGTGACTTGCGCGCGAATTAGATTATAATGAGAGCAGACTTGTGATACATCTTGACTGGCGTGGCCGGAGCTGCTCCTAAGCGTGCCGCCATGATTTACTCGGATTCCAGCTGAGTGGGAGTTCTAGTTCAACCCCTGTAACTAGAAAGTGAGGTTTAAGTGGTAAATAGATACACCTGTTGACTCCGTGGAGGAATCTGTTAAGATAAAGACGGGCGATTCTGGCACCTCGTGCCTTCCCAAGCCATAGAGCGGCACTTGTTTGTCTACTGGTTTATAGTTGTTGAAGTCGAGCTTTACTTGCAATAACTACACGTGGCCCCAGAGGCAGTCTGAGGTTACTGATCTGGCAACCCAGGTACTAGCTTAAAGGCCAGACACGTGTTTCGTTGATATTTTGCCGCTGCGTGGCACAGCTGCCAGGACCTCGGCTCATCAATGGATCCCCCAGAGTTCCCCGTGTGCAGTTTTAAAATTTCAGATTTTTAACTATCTCAAAAATTAATTTTTAACCTGGAGCAGAAAAAAATTTATTCGGGAGTCTATAGGCACAAATTATTGCCTGATTAAATTAAAAAGCTGAATTCTAAAAACTTTGAGTATCTACCGAGCAGTACACACGGGGAATGATAATGGGCTCGCTGATGAGCCGACCCTTCACATCTATGCCATATCGGTGAAGCACGTGTCTGGGCATTTATACGGTGCCTGGACTGCCAGCATAGCAAATACTTTCGTTGCATTCTATTGAAGTTGTTGATCAAATATGCTCTAATGTCGATTAACCTGTGAGTGCTCTTCGCTCCAATCTGTTTGTCGTTCTCAGGCGAAACGTTTTAGCCCTCTACGGTCACATCATTTCGAGTCCAATTTTTTCCATGCAGGGAGCTTCCTGAGGTGGCAAAAAAATCTTCGTAACGTCAATCAAGTCTTGGTTGGAGTGACAGTAAGTTAACCCTACCGTTCCCCCTTCACACTGCGCAACTGTACTTTACGCATAAGCTTCCTTACTTATTTCTATTAAAACACCTGAATTCTAAGTCACTAAAATTTAAGGTTTGACGACGAAAGTAAATGGTTCCTTTGGTTAAAAAATGAAATAAGCAGATGGCATGGCATTTGTGCTTTGGGGTTCTGTATCGCTCAAGTATTGGGTTGTCCCATAACTTCGAGCGGTTTTTCATTATTAGAACTTTCCTCGTGTTAAACTTTATTTCATTTTATTTCGCTAGTCAACCGCATTCATACTTAGCTATTTTTACTGTTTATGTTCAAATTATTTACGATTATTCACGGTTCAAACTTTTTTGTGGCGAACTGATGTATGAACTATTTCGTAAGTATTCCTCTGTACGAGGATGTCCAGAAACGGGAGATGGTTGTCAACTTCTTTTTAGAGCTTAACTGTGATTCCTGGTATCTTTGAGTTAATAGCACTGTATCGTTTTTCCAGTTGATCTCTTTTAACGATGCCAAACGTATCATCAGCTTAGCATACTGATAGTTTGGGATTAACTAGTGGTGGTGTTGTAGCCTCTAAGTTGCACATAGTTATTTCAAACAGGAAGTCATAAATAGGTGACCCATAGGCGCTCCCTTTAGCTGTTTATAGTATTCATCTGAGAAAAAAAGTTCTTTTCATCTGATCGGCACATCGACTTGGATGCCATGTACAGCAATCTCAAAGAAAAATGGAAAAGGCGCCAACAAAGCTGGATGAGATCTCAGCCCACATTGACAAGTATTGGCAGGAACGACGAAGTAATATTAAATATTTACTTTACATTTTAAGAGTTTTCCACACTTACGACGACTTGGGGATCCAAAGTGGAACCGACAATGAGAAGGAAGACCGGAATGGCCATTTCTGGCTTATTAGCCGTCATCAGCCAGTCATACCCAATCCCAAGTGTGGCAACCTTGGGATTCGAACCCGCGAATTTTGGTATTTGAGTCGAACACTCTACCATTGAGCCACGGGCTCGTTGTTTTGTCGGTTGTGATCGATAATATGATGATTGTGTGGGGCTCACCGATCTGCTTAAGGAACACGCATGTTCCGTTGTGCCCTGGAGCTCAGACTAGAGCCCTCGCAGGCGGTCGCATAGCGACGTGTAGCTCATCATATCATCATATTCCCGATCGCAACCGAAAAAACAACGAACCCGTGGCTCAATGGTAAAGCGTTCGACTCAACTAAAAAATGTTGCGGGTTCGAATCTCAGGTGTTTCCACACTTGGGATTGGGTATGACTGGCTGATGACGGCTAATAAGCCAGAAATGGTCATTCCGGTATCCCTTGTCTTAATCGGTTCAATTTAATCATATGCTACACGTCGCTATGCGACCGACTGCGAGGTCTCTAGTCTGACCTCCAGGGAACATACATGTTCCTTAAGCAGATAGGTGAGCTGCACACTATTATCATATATATATATATATATATATATATATATATATATATATATATATATATATATCTAGTAAAAAATTTCTGAAATTATGAAGTGCAGGACATGGAGTCAGATGTTTCGGACATGACTTTTTAGGGTCAGACCCGAAATTTAAATGAACATTTGGGTCGAAGACAATCAACCACTGTGGAATAACCACGTAATGCCCATTCTAAAAACAAGTCATACTACAAGTAGTATGAATCTTATATGGCAAAGACGTTATAGCGTACTTCCGACATAGGTACTAACTAAAAGCCCAGACACGTGTTTCGCCGATGTTTCTGTTGCAGCGTGACACAGCAACGAGGGGTTTCGGCTCCTCAGTGGGTCCCCCAGCGTTCTCTATGCGGTTTCTGGTATATGGACTCCAGCATCTAATAATCGGGTAAATAATTTCTAAAATTATTAAGTGCAGGACATGGAGTCAGGTGATTCGGACATGACTTTTTAGGGTCAGACCCGAAATTTCAATGAACATTTCGGTCGAAGACAATCAACCACTGTGGAATAACCACGTAATGCCCATTCTCCAAACAAGTAGTATGAATCTTATATGGCAAAGACGTTAAACCGTACTTCCGACATAGGCACAAACTCAAATCCCAGACACGTGTTTCGCCGATGTTTCTGTTGCTTCGTGACACAGCAACG
>WEDG01002781.1:0-140920 GCA_017591395.1 Schistocephalus solidus | reverse complement strand
TGCTCTCATCTATACCTCCGATGCGATTGTGTATAGCAACCATGTGAACTTCCCTACAAAGCCCTTTTCCGGGTGCCTCTCGAGAGACACAGCCATTCCGCATCCATAGCGGAGCTCGCGAAGAGGTAGTGAGCGTGGGCCACCTCAAATTTGCTGGCCCGGACATTCCGCAGGACGAACCCCGTGGTGCCCTTACTCCTACTACTCCACCTCCCCACCCCCAATCTTTTTGTCTCGAATACTTACTTGTCCCCCGAGCCCGCATCCTTCAACTGCCACTGCATCCTCCCAACCTCCAACATTCAGGTTGCAAGACACCCTCGCTCTTCCATTGTGCCTCCTGTATATAACACCCTAAGTGGATGCCATGCCCATCTTCCTGACTGCTTAGTTACCCATTTTTAGACAGCAATCATTCTTTCGGTGCCACAATGCGCCATATACGGTCTAGTCGGGGAAGAATGGCAATCCACTCGCAGGGTCATAAGTGGAGACACTTGATCATATATTCTTGTCTGCCTTACACTCCTGGTCGATTCGCTGCTGGGACCGCGCGAGTTTTAGCACTAGAACCGGAGAGCTGAAAGTCCATCAAACAGCATAATTCCCTGATTAACCGAAAGCGACATAGGACACACGCTCTGGAGCCGAAATAACCTCATCGGTGGACACGGGCTGCAACCTGCCTTAACATGCAACTTCTGATAACTAATTGCACAGCCTCTTGTACACTCTTTATCTTGATAAAAGTTAGTCAAACACAATCTGTCTTCCCTGACATCTGATGTGTGGAAACATCGTGTTGTTAACCATCCAAATAATATAACGTCTTCGGTATGTTTCAAGCCTTTTTTGACAGTGCTAACCCGTCGCTAACCCAATATAAATTATAAATTCTAGATAACACATTTGAATAGCCTAAATAGTACAAGCTACTTGCTGGATTCATCAAACAAATTCTGAAATTTTTGTTGTTTTTTCTTGTGCACCGTCAGCAAACCTGATTGTTTTTAAGTGTCGATATCTAACCATCAAATAGGACGGTGCCACAGTCAATATCCTTTGTAGGTTATAAAGATAAGGAAGAAAACAGGACCTAATACCGTACTCTGTAAGAGACCGAAGCCTTATAAAAACTATTCCTTTTCTGTAATGTGAACGATTATTTTACAGCCTCAATGGCAAGAAACTTGTAGTGCACTCTAAATGTTGGCCTAGATTCCATACAACCAAAGCTTCTGTAAGATCCGTAAACGAGGCACGCTTTCGGGTACTATTTTAGTCAAAGGAAATAGTTTCCATTGTAAAGCACTAAATATGGTTTTTATCAGCGCTTCATGTGAGATATGATCAGTCTTCAGACATGTGTGACCAAGGAAGAAGATGGGTAAGGTAGCACACAATGCTTTCCTTTGCTCCGGACACACAGTTTATTGTCTCTTTTTAACTCCTAACATAACTCTGTTGGTGATTTCGTGACTCCCTCCTTTGTAGGTTTGGGGAGGAAGACAGTTTTAATTGCTCGTTGGTACGTCTTCTTCTCCCGACTTTTTAGACTATCACCGATACTGGCTCGCTCGGTATGTCACGCATTTCTTGATTGTTTGAGTGGATGAATTTGGTCTCAACCAGGGAACTTGATAGATATCTTATAATATCGACGAAGGCAAGGAGTAACGACTATCTTTTCGTGGAACTGATGAAGAATCCTGTTGTCATTCCGGGTTTAGAGATAGGAGGGATTAATTTAATCACCGAATTCCAAATGAAATAAAATAAAGGGGAATAACTCATTCGTTTGGTCATCGGTCCCCGGAACTTCATTTGGGGACAGCAGCTTCGGATTCGGTCCACGTTTTATTTTGCTACAACAGATTTAAGGTATAGGAGCCGGAGATTTTCCAAGACCACTTGTTAGCATCATAGTTAAAATGATCCCATTGTCATCTGTAAAAGATGAAAATGGTCCATAATTCTCGTTAACCGAAAGCGTTTTCACATCCTGATCTGTTAATTCCCGGTTTATTTTATGTACAAAGAAAATAAAATTACCCCATTATTGGTTAACCGTTACACGCAATTTTGTTTTCAAAAACATTGTTGAACATCGTCCTCGTATGTTGATGGAATTTTCCGTTCAGATGTTTTAATTCCTTTTTTAGGTAATATAGGTTAAGAGAAGTATTAAAATATGTTCACTAGAACCCATTTTCGGAAGATCATTTAGATCCAGCATACTGGGGAAATGTGCTAGTGGGAGCCCGAATTTCAGCGTTTCTGCAGGTAGGCGCCACTTTCCATTTAGAAAATAATAAATGATAGACAGTTGCCCCCCATGATATCACATCCAACCACATGCATAAATTCGTAGGGATCGAATTCACAGACCATGCCGATGACCACTCATCATGGCAACTGTGAGAGTCATTTCTATAAGAGGACTGCAGATATAGGTCTTAAATTATCTGGTCACGGATTAAGCGGGCTAAATAACTCACATATTTGTAATTTTGGTAGTAAGAGGAACCCTGGGAATAAAAAATTCGGGCAGAAATTAATATTGTACTCTTGGAAATAGCAGCTTGCTAGGTACGATAATAAGTCACAGCTTTGTACAGCAGGATTTAAGGTATAAGAACTGCATCTCCCATATAAAACACCAGAAACGTAAGAAACACACATTAGTGATGGTTATTGCCAAACAGTTTTCTGTTACTCAATATTGTTTTAAGTTTTCGGATTGTTCTGATCCACTCGGTTCATTGGCTCGTTTTGGAGAAACTGGTGCAGCTCGCTTTACGTCTAAAGGGATTGGTGAGTATGTTTTATGCGCGATTTAGTAAGCTTCCAAGTAGATATAAAGAACGACTCTATCTCGAATTTATGTTGTAATCTCCTTAGAACTCAATTTTTTGTACTGCCAAATTGAGGTTCCAGGACTTTTTTATAAATAATCTCCGATGATAATGTAATCAGCTTTCTAACCCTCCACGAGCGTCTTATATTTGTGGGTTTGTTTTTGGCTACTTCTCTGATAGAATTTCTGAGCACATCCTGACCGAGAGTTACGACGATTAGCTGAGGCTGTTAGTCCACCAACAGTCTACTAACCTAGGCCGCAAGCGCATCACGGATGTTTTGATCGGTTTGGTAGACGTCAGGGATGAGTAGGTGATCTGAACTGTGCGCTTGTCACCTGTAAACGTGTATCTGAGGCATAATGGGGTACATAGAACCAAGCATTCTCCTCTACCGCTGCAACTTCCTGCGTTTCTTTGCCGCCTGTCTCGGAACACGAACAGCTGCCACTGAGGCGTGTATCAGAATCAATAACAGGCTTTCCATGATGTACTTATTCTAAAACGTGTGTATCAACACCACTCTAAAGTCAAATCATCAGAGTTCGTCGTTAAATGAGGTGACAAACAGCATAATAAGGTAACGACATAACTTCTGACCGGGATGATCGGGTACTCCGTTGGTATATAACTGCCCTTCATGACCGCAACTGCGAATATTTCACTTCTGCAGCCCTCAAATTATCTAATGACAGCACTACGATAGGATGAAGATCTACAGCCACAGACTTTCATACGTTAATATAGCAGATACTGCTCTACGAAACAGAGACATAATTAATCGGTCTTTTCGCTCAGCTTCCCATCCGATACATGAACCATCACCCCGAGTGCAATTATTTTGCCGATTTTGGACCGAGGGCAAGACGACGCGAGCACAGCTATATCCATAAGCCTTTGCTATTCATCCCTATCTGTGTGTGTATGCCGTCGATTCACCCATTTTTTATAGTAAGTGTAGAGTACGAGGGTCGCACCACTAATGCTCTCATTAGCACTTGAGCCAATGTTTCTGTTGTGAATGCCAGTACTAGTCCTCCGTCTGTATATAATCACTTGATCGAGTCATAGGCAATCCCAAATTTAAGAGCAGACATCGTACCACAATTGAGACGGTTCATACATATGGACTCCTTAGAGTCAGACATACCTTTCTGGTCACAACCAAACTTAACTGGAACTTCATTCGCTGATTAGATTTCCCTTCTAAGACTGACTGTGTTATGTATGCAAAGGAATATAAGATCCATTTTGGTCATTCGATCTCACTTACGAGTGACCAAACCCAGACAGACCTCGACCAGGTATATAATGCAGTAATAGCTTCCATTGAGTTTGTAACCCTCAATATTGACAAACTTTGATCACAATTGCGTGATGTAGAACCTCGTTATTTATTACGACAGAAAACTCTTCTCCAATCCTTTTGGGAGGACGTGGTCATTCTAGGACATTGTACGCACAGATTGCTTGCAACATGAGATCGGTAGTGTGCGCTAGGTATACTTGGCAATCTTCACGGTACATCCCCTTTCATTCTCGTGCAAAATGTGGCAAAATCTTATACAAACTCTTACTGGCTGACGTAATTTGCTACTTGGTTTCCTTTGGGCATTAAAAACAACTTCAGTTCTCAAGAAGATGAAAAACTAATAATACATTGGCTACCGACGCCTCAATACGGTCACAGTACGAGAT
Source organism: Schistocephalus solidus (assembly GCA_017591395.1). Classification (NCBI taxonomy): domain Eukaryota; kingdom Metazoa; phylum Platyhelminthes; class Cestoda; order Diphyllobothriidea; family Diphyllobothriidae; genus Schistocephalus; species Schistocephalus solidus. Next base: position 136,364 of record WEDG01002781.1, on the reverse strand, counting down.
TTCCTCCTAATACCTTATATCGACATTAAATTAGACGCATTAGGCAACACAAGATGACTGGGTCTTTTGGAATTGCAAACATCCATTTGGACTGCTTAATTTCACTGAAACCTTTAAAAGACAGGTGGTGATTTATCTGTCTTAAAGAAATCATTATATTCGGACGGACTATAGAGGAACGCAATGCTCATTTGGTAGGTTAACTTCCTGGGCTGCCTGATCTCACCGGGCCACATTTCCATACTTCCTGAAAGAATTCAAAAAAATGAAAATCTGACCAGCTCCCTTGAAAAAAAAAACAAGTAAGAAGTTTCATTGGACCCGCGTCACTTTACAAAAAACTTCGTTTGTAATCTTGCTCAAGTCACCACACCCACGTAAACTTCCTGAGAAGAGTAGGATCTTTAAGTGGACCCCGAGTGCTATGGTGCATTTCATTCTCTAATGACACACCTATACTCGGCACCTGTCCTCACAGTCTCTGAAATCATTCCTGACGCCCCACCCTTAATCCTTCAAAAGGCGGACAGCGAGTTTGTGATTGGTGCTGTACTGTCCCAACCAGACTCGAAGGGCTTTGCTAGTAATTCGCTCATACGAGTTGAACGCACTTACCTGACCTTCAGCTGTGAACTGCTAGCCAGCTTCCAAAATTTCCTCCGAGGCCGTTCTTTTCTACTTCTCGCAGACCACACAACGCTTCACTGGCAATATCTGTCAAAGATCCAACGGATCAGCTAACCCATTAATAAGAAATAAGAAAACCTTTTGATTTTGAATGCTGATACCGACCGGGCCCGATATACAAAAACGCAGGGACGTTGGGGTGTTTGGTATAAACTAGTCTAATGGAAAAATATATGGTGAGCCGCTCCATGAATGCCATTTTCATGAACGAATAGATATTGAAACTTCGTCCTCGACACAACAAAGCGGTCTTGAGGCTGCTATTTTATACCTACACTCATGTTAGAGAAAGCGTCAACCGAACGAAAAGAAAATGGTCGGATAAAAACAAGGAGTCCGAAACCTATGTCGGTTGTCATGTTTCATAATTGAGAATGAAATATTGACCAAAAAACATCAGATTTCCGTTCCCTCGCCCGTGGTTCATGCACATAGAATCTGTTAACCTATCTACATGTGAAGATAAGTCATTAAGACCAGAAATGTACAGAGTTGGCTGCAGGTTTTCGATCCTGGTGTCCAGAACATCCTACTTGTCTATTTCCTTTTTGTCAATCTTCCCCCCACATGCGTTGCATTCAAGTTTGAAATCCCCCCACGCGATCCCGTACAGCTGATGGTTAATGGCTTCCTGGACGAGTGAGACCAAGTGGACATCATAGAACCCTCTCGATGCTACTGCGAGGTGACGAATCTATCCTCCTTCTGGCCTATTATTTTAATGGATGTGTTGAAGTCATATACCTGCTCCGTCCAGACGCTCAGTATTGCAAGCGCCGTCACTCGCGAGTGGATTTGCTGGTGGGGTGCTTCTCTACCCGGTTATCCGGATTGCGGCCGAAAATTCGACCCACACTCATTCCATAGATCATGCGATTTGCTAAATGTCATACCATCCAGAGGATAATCTGCTATTGGAGCGTACCAACCATTCTATCGAAAATGCGATTCTAGAATTCGCCAAAGGTAATCGTGAACATGACTGGGAGGTTCACCTTACTTTCTGCTTGTTAGCTTCCCGGAGATCTATTCATTCATCGACTCGTCTCGCATCACATTCCCTCTGTACTGGCCAAGGCTTACGTTTACCGTGTGATCTCTCCTCCCCCTTTCCAAACCAGATCATGTTATAAATACCGAATATGCTACTAGCCTCCGTCGGAGCCGCGAGAAGCATACGATGCAGCCCAAACCCATAGAATTTAAAACAAAGGCGAAAATTCTGTCGGCCTTATTCGGCTAGCAAACCAAATCAGTGTCTTCGTACTAAATTACAATGTGATCCTTCTAAGAGGTACACCTTTCAAGTTACACTACCCCTGGTACGGACCCTTTCTTTTTAAAATCGTTCTTTCGCCAACAAACTTTCTTATTCCAGACAAATTAATACCCAACTCGGCCTTTTTACGGCGCATTTCACAAATCTTATACTCGGTTGCGGCCTTCTACCTAAGATTCCCTACCTGTACTTCCCAACGACCAATTCTCCCCCCAGGAGCAGTTGAGGTCGCTGTACCGTCACCGAGGACAGAGTCTTATCTAAAGACGGAGCATTGTAAGAACCACTGGCTGGTGGTGGTGGTGGTGCTGGCGGTGGTGGTGGTGGTGGTGGGATATTGTGGTGTAAATATAAGAAAATATCGGACGGCGAATGATTTTTAATTTTGTTTCATAGCTACGACGGTGACGATAAGCACTCAATCAACCGACTACGGCCACCCTAACTACGTCGCAGGAATCTCTGACTCTCGACCTCTGGAACAACACGACATTCCCTCGCCTCGACACCCTACTCATTCGACGTTTCTGTTACCAATTAAGCGTTGCGCATATCACCAGTTATATTATTCGATTGCGTGCTCCAGCTTATCCTATGACGCCATTGCCATATATTTACACGGCGAACTCTGATCATTTGCCTGTCAACCTGGGCGCTGCTAACACCCGTTGTAGAAATCGGACATCGCGGCGATTCCGTTATAGACTGAGATGTGCCCCACTGCCACCTGTCCGAGTTCCACAGAACGTGACTTGAGTGAATGCTGGGCTGACTGTGCTTGTAGGGACTGCTAGAAGGACTCAATCACAAGCTTGTCGCAAAATAACCGTAGGGACTAGACCTGGATATGTGACGTTATCTGTGACTGGCATGGTACCGCATGTCCAACATGGCAGAAATTGTAGTGTCTGTTTAATAAAAAACACGTAATCCTCATAGTTAGATCAGTAGTTCGTCTCCCGCTCCCAATTTACTTTATTATCATGGTCTCTGGAGCCTTCTTCTAATAATTGCCTACTCATCTGACAACTTGGTGTTAATGATTGCCTTTTGTCATCTGTGGGTTCCTGTAAATTTACTGTTTTCGTTTTTTACTTTACTATTCAAATTTTATGTACTCAAATTTGCATGCACTTGAAATAAAATAACGGGTTTTCGTTCTGCGCTGGCATCTCTTATAATTTCGCCATCACACTATTTTTGCAGTGTATAAGTCGCACGCCTGCGCCTGAGAATTTTTACACGAGCCCCAGAGTTACCTATATTTTCTTCCTTTGACGCATCCTTTCAGGGGTAGATTCGTCCGCACGAAAATCACTATTGAGTTCTTCGGACGACCTCTGTCTCCCAAGGTCAGCTGATGATTAAAAGTATTTCACTTCTTCGTGGTTTTTCATTTTGTTTTCTTTCTTCCTTTGCGTGCACCGTCCGAAGCTTGAAGCAAAGGAATTTCACTTAGAATTTTAACAGATGTTGTTACTGTTTCAACTAAACTCTCTGTCTATATCATTTTGGTCCATCAACGTCGTGAAAAGGCCTGAAATGTTTTGGTTTTCCTATGTATATGGTCCGCAAAAAGTCTTTTCCGGAGGAAGGACTACGTGTAATGAACTTGACGAACCTAGGGCTCGATAATAGCGATTACGCCGACGGCGTCTGTCTCTACATAAAAACCTCCAAACTTGAACACAGTCCACTCGCGGAATTACTTGGTAAACACTATGTAGTCAGTTCTTAACTTCACTAAACCCACGATATTCGTTCGAACTTGCTTGTAAGTCCTCTCTCCACAGAACACGAGAACAGGAATCCCTTCATGCAGCACAGGTGACTGTACAGTAAATTACAGGAAGGTAAATGTTCCTGTGTTCTAACCTTATCATCAACCTTAACCGTAAGCTTAACTGACCCTAGAATTTTAGCGTAAACCCATCTGAATGCGCGATTCCTGTGCACGTGCTCTGTCGGACGCGGGGGGCATATAGGCAATCCTTACTGAATGTTCTATGCGAAAGGACTTCTTGTATTTATTTGAGTGCTGAATTCTTGTGAGTTGCCTGCGCACATCAGTATCTTTCGGAGGTCTATATTTGCACCATATGTCTTCCTCAGTTATTGTACTAACTGATTTATTCTTGATGTCCAAAATTACGATGTCTGATTCGAAGTCATACTTGTATACCTCTTCTTCCTCATCATCATTATTACTACTACTACTAATACTACTACTACTACTACTACTACTACTACTACTACTACTGCTACTACTACTGCTACTACTACTACTACTACTACTACTGCTACTACTACTACTACTACTACTACTACTACTACTACTACTACTGCTACTACTACTACTACTACTACTACTACTGCTACTACTACTACTACTACTATTACTACTACTGCTACTACTACTACTACTACTACTAATACTACTACTACTACTAATACTACTGCTACTACTACTACTACTACTGCTGCTACTGCTGCTACTAATACTGCTACTACTGCTACTACTATTACTGCTGCTGCTACTGCTACTGCTACTACTACTAATGCTACTACTGCTACTACTACTGCTACTACTACTACTACTACTGCTACTACTACTACTACTACTGCTACTACTACTACTACTACTACTACTACTACTACTACTAATACTACCACCACCACCACCAACAACACAGCCACTATCATTATCATCTCCCCCTTCTCACCACTGCCCTCTAATATTATACCGAGCGGCTGCATATTCGCCTTTATCGCTATTTGTTTCGGACTGCATCATGTAGTTATTAGGCCTTCCTGGTTATCTGTTCAGCTAGCCGTTCGAAAATTCTTTTCTTCTAGACGTAAACCAAGGCACACCCGCTGAACGACGATGTCAAATATTGATCTCCTGCGTTCTTTGATCAAGCACATCAGAAATAACACGAGTTTTCCAGGGGTTTGGAGTAATAATCAATCCGAATCTGAATTCAGAAATTGATCGATCATCCGTTTGTCAAGTATATCCTTTTCCGGTTCCGCTACTATCAGTATACAACTGAACAGAAATGTTCTGCGAAACATGAAAGTATGCAATTAGTCGAAACGTACAACTCTCTTCTAAAGAACATTGAAAATCACAAGGTAAGTAGTTTCGCCCGTCTTCGTTAACATTTTTTGAAATTTACTTCGGTATTTGCAAGATTTTTTCTACAGAGACCGACTGTGGTCTTTAAACCCAATAAAATCTTTACCCTGACATAATTTTAACACTTTATAGCCAGTTTTACTTACACCTCCAATTTTTTCATTTTTTTTGCAGAAGCTCGTACAAGAGTACAAATGCAAACAGAAGTCGACCGCTGAGGCGGCAAGGCTGGTAGGTCTAGAGTTGCCGAAAACGAACTAAAATGAGCCCGAAATTATAATTCAGGATTTTAAAAATAAACTTATATGCTACACTCTTTTCAATATCTTACTATTTTACTACTTGTCAACCCAGAAGCAATAGTTTTACTTTATAAGGTGAAGTCCAGCAGAAAACATAAATGCGATCATTTTTCACACTGCATCTGCAGTATCTCGCGGAAGTGCTTACTGATGACGACACACACGGAGGCTGGTGCTTTACGCCCCATGTTTGACACGACGGTGCTCGTGCCTTACCCATCTAGTCTCGATGGTGTTCAGGGCGGTGGTTACCACTGGTGATCTGTGGGTTCGACCCACCGTCTTCCTTGCTGGCAGAGACCGACTACAGGGGGTTGGAATATCTTGTCGAACTTTCGATGTCCCGCGTTTAGCGAAGTTTTGCGTTACCCACCTATGCTGCCTCCAGGGTAGGTGAGGTGGTAGACTATGTATAAAGCACCCTTAGTTGTTCATTTTGGCTGGTCAGCTCTATTCCCGGTGCTGTTGCAGCGAGTCCAGGCTATTTCACGAATGTGGGTGAGCCCCAAGTTCTTGATGCAAAGAGAATGAAGACGCAACTTTTGGGACAGTCCAAGATTTTGACCTCCGACGGAGGGCCCATCACCAGTGACTATGCAAGTACAACAACAAGTGAGTCTAAAAATATGGGAGGAGGAAGGGGAACTGGCGGTGTTCGGGACTGAGCCGGGTTCGCACTGCCTAGCTCACAATAGTCTCATGGCGCGGGGATGGCGTACGCCCTTGTCGGAGGAGTGTGCCGCATCACCTGGTTGCGTGGGCGTAGCGCGGGATAGCGGTGCTGGGGAGGGGAGGAGGGAGGCTGTAGCTCAACGTGTCCAGCGTGTTGGTGTCAGAAACTCACGCCCCCAGGGCTTCCAGCTACGTTTTCTTGCCAACTCGTGCTCGTATCCGCGTGCTCGGGAAGTCGAGCTCGTGGCCTTCCTTCAACCTAAGGCAGTCCGTTTGCGCTCGAGTATTCGTGAGTGGAGTTTTCGTCCTGTGTGGCCTGAATAACGGCAGAGACAGCCACAACATGAAAGCTGCTAAAGTACACCCAGCTGGCCACCTGCGTCCAACCGATCCTGCTTCTGCATGATTCTGGTACACAGGTATCTGCCAAACGATGGTCAGTACCCACACCTACCTGGGTAATGCGTTCTGTTGGCCCTGAATACATGCTTTATGTACGGTAGAGTGCCAGAGTGTTGGTTTTCCTCTCATTTTGTTCATCATGGGCGCCTGTGATTAGCTGTCCTGAGAGGCTGTATGCGTACAGTCTGGCAGCTTGTAAACTGATCATCTGACCTCTTGCGCGGCATGGGTGCCAGGGGTGGAGGGCACTACAACCGCCCCCATCCCTCACAGACACCGAACCCTGTGAAGGGTGGCCAGTGTGGCCAACGATGAAATGCATGATTGCATACATGCACGTGCGGGTTCTGAGACCGTGGCGATGGAGATAGAAGATCTTCGTAACTGTGGTAAGACTGATGCTGCGACCCGTGCAGAGGTGCAATTAGGGACATCAGCCAGTGTGCTGGCGTGATCTCGTCAATGTTTGTCGGTAAGATGAAAGGGCGTGTCTGACATGGTGCACCCCAGTGGATGCTAAGCCAGATGAATCCGTCAGTAAACGAGTTTCACCGTCGTCTGGGCTCTAAGATGAGACAGATTGCAGGGCGTGTCAAACGCAGTGGATTTTCATCGAGATGCGCACAATAAGGAATTTACGATCTGCGAGGAGATCACGAGTAGGGATGTCGGTGAAAATGTTAACATCAGTGTCCGAAAAGGGGGAACACACCTGGTGTTGGCATGGCTGAAGGACTCGTGCCACACTATGGCTGGAATTTAGCGGCTGATTTATATTGATCACATTACCTTTAGTTTGTAACAAGTTATCGGTAGCTGCATTTTCCTATCAGTAGACATGATGCGTTACACAGGAAAAAAAGCAGGCAGATGCAGTCCAGTGGCAATTTAAAGGACGTTTAAGCTCAGCCGCATCAAGTGGTTGCTCTGCGATTATGTCGAAATCGCCCATTTCTGGCTCATTAGCCTCGGGTGGTGCACCACCTGGGGTTGGGTATGCATGGCTGATTCCGGCTAATCCGTTTTTTTTCGGATGCAGTCCTCTCTTTTATCGGCTTTACTGACTCTCCATGATTTGTCGCTTTAGCAGGAGAAAAATAATCCGCGTTAAAAACGCACAGATTATGAACGGGAAGACTATGCCACATATCCACGTGAAATAACTCTGATAGCTACAAATGTCATCATAAAATTGAGTATGCTATGGAGTTGCAATTTATTCGGGAAATTGTTTCGTCCTTAACAGCCTTGCAGCACCAACCAAGCAGTACTTACATCTGGATGGTATGCCTTACAGCAACAGTTAATGTCTCACGAATTTGGATATCTAACAGACACAATAGGCCTCATAAGCATCATTTACTTTGCAATTGAAAGAAAGTATTACAACCTACCTAAATACATTAAGTAGCAATGCAAACAGTAAACTACAATAAATTCTGGTTTCAAGCGCTGTCGCCCTCAGTGATATGACCAAGTAGATAACTGGGTTAGGTTTAAAGGCACGTCCTTAAAAAATCGTTAAAATTAAAATATCACATATTCAAAGCAAGCGCGCGTGTGTGAATGCGTTGACAGAGAACCCGAGAAAGTAGGCCAACATTTGCCCGTAACGAAAATTACAGCTACATTTGGAGCCGAGTATTAAGTCTCGGTTCCAAAGATAAGAGAGAGTTCGAAAGCAAACCATAAGGAATTCATGAATTTTTTTCACAGGCAAGTGGTTCTTAATTAAGTAGCAGTGTAAAACAATTAAGAAATAAATAAATTCTCGTTACAAGCGCAATCTCTGTCCCTCACGGTGATTTGGCCCAGTAGATAGATTGACTAGGTTTTAAAATAAGTTCGGCGTGCTGTGGAGACGCGCAACCACAGCCAGAGGCAAACACGCCTACATCACCGTTCAAAATTAAATCGCCCCACATGCAGAAGCCAAGATCCCGGAGAGGGCCAAAGCTTTAAAACAAGATCGTGTTGTGTTCGTTGACTCAAGAACCGACGCAGTAAGCCAAAATTTGCTCGTGATCGAAAATTTCGAGCCATATTAGGACTCCAGTATACACTCTGTGCTCAAAAGTGAAGATATAGTTTTAATATCAAACCAAAGCATAGGTAGAAAGAGGGCACAGATACCTTTCGATCGCAGGCTCGATAAAGTTATTATAAAGCAGGTGAACCTGTGCGGACGAGGAGCAGATGACACTGCTAGGATCACAGGCCAGAAGACGAAGCTGTGGGTGTGGGCAGTATTTCCAGTTTTGGTTAATGACAGAAATCAAGCTGTCGAACGATCACATGCAGGTAGAGTTCCAGGAAGCACGTACATTTTTATAAACTTCATTTGTATGAACAGTAAGCCATAACACTTTGAGATGGGATAAGGCGGGGTAGGGTGAGGGGAAGGCTAGGTGCAAGGAGCCTTGGAAGTAATCAAAGCATAGTTTTGTAGGCGATTATGCTTGTGCCATAAAAGATGCATTGGAAGTCCTATGAAAATATTGTTCAGTGGGTGATAATGTTTGTTCCGCTAAAGAAGCACAAGGTGAAGTGGGTGGAAGCAGAGGACGGTTATCGGCGTTTAAAAGGCTGGTGAGTACTCTAGCAGGGTGTGGTAGTGTTAATCGCTGTTGGCGTACTTAGCTTAAACTCGATGCCCCTTGTCTCTTTTTCATGGGTTAACCGCCCGCCCAGCGGTCATCCCGGCGGTCCAGTTTGGTCCGTTTGTCACTCAACCACGGCTACTGCAAAGACGGTTGGTCTGTTGAGGTTGAAGGACAGACTATCGGGAGGGTGAATGCTCAACCTGCCATGGGCCTCTAGACCAGGGATGCCCTCGGTCGGGGTCTCAAGGTAACATTCCACGTTACCAGTGCGCAAAATGCTTCTGGAACGGCACCACGTGACCGCGCAGCCGATGACACTTAGAAGCCTCAATCAGATAGTTGTACACGTTAGGCAGGGAATGGGTGTGGTCATTCGCCGGCAGGGCATAAGCCTGCAGTTTAAAGAAACCCGTTCACGGGAACCAGAGGAGAAGATCGACCTGAGTTCTGCGTGTCTGCTGGAGAATCTGCAAGGAAAGACGTCTTCAGCCAGAGGGAGGAAGCTAGGCGACCACTTGAATATCGGGAATTAAAACGTAAAAAAGGGTTAATCAGTTCCCTCCTCCGACGAATCATCCATGCTGCTGCTGAGGATGATGATGATGCTGCTCCTGCCTGCGAATCGAAAAGCATGCCTGCTGTTCATGCTACAAAACCCAACTGCCTTGCAGAAGGTGGCTCCTAAAGCTTAAAATCATGCCATGTCTCCTAAAAATATCTTACGAAGATAAAATAGCCAGGCTCACTTTAAACGTGAGGGACAGTTCATAGAAACGAAATAGCCAATTACATTAGTTTACCTATCTCATGAAATGTTTCCCGATTTCAAAAATATGCTCTAAACTGGAAAGGATGATTTAACTTGACTTGTAACAGTGATTATCGTGCACCATAATACTCCTGTATTTCAGTCACGACAGAATGCGGGCTTTTGAGCATACTTTTTTCGGCCGCCTCCGAAAAATAAACTGGATAAAAAATGACTACTTTAGGCAGCATTAATTTTCCGATTGATTTTCGCTTCCCTTATAGAAGCAAACGTATTTCAGTCCTAAATGAATAAAAAATATGTTTTTGCACTTTTTCAACAAAAATGACCTTTTCAGTTAACTTTTGTACCCGAAGCAATGTACCTTTTTATTGCAAAGCAGGTTTGTACGTAGTTTGCAGGAAAAATGGAAAGAAATATATTTTAACCTATTAATTCATTGGCTGGGAAAGGGCGTTTCTCGCTTTCAATAAACTTATACCTTCCCAGATTGTTTTGAACCCGGCCTGCGGCTGCACTTTTGCTGAGAAATTTAAATATCCCTCCTGCATACATTGCGTGTAGGGAAAATCAAAACGTTATTTACTCTATTAAAAGACGTCATATAGAACTCATAAAATTTTGCGATTGACATGGACAATGCTACATACTCCATAAGGAGCAGTAAAACACGGAGATACGATGCTTTATAAAATGAACATTAAACAGTCTTTAAAACACCCATGATTAAAAGTTTTCTAAGCCAAAAGATATCCTTTCTTCAAGTAAAATTTTTTAAAGAAGACGTAACTTGCTGTCGAGTGCGTGGAAAAGGTATATTTTTGTTCCTTTTAAACTATATTTTTAGCTCTAAGATCACTGAAGAGATCAAAAAAGGATTTCTACGTAATACTTCATTTTTTCAAGGGAGCGGTGGGTAAAAACTCGTTCAGAAGCCACTATAATCATGTGACTGAAATATGTTTTTGTTTATGTTGTGGGATAATTAATATAACATCTCTACTTAAGCAAGCTGTCCTAATCGGAAACCCTGAATGCAGCTGTACCAGCAAATGTACTTCCAAATTATGCAGCAATATCAAAATTTTTAAAACTGAATTCAAGAATTCATTTTTTAGGAAGACTTAATGTGCTACCATATGAGCACAAGAGAGAATATGTTTATGCTTGTAGTATACCACATATATTGGAGTTGATCAGAGCATTAGAGATCAGCTAAAAAAATTCATACTTCTGAGGTAATGATTTTTACAGCCGTCCGCAATGAAACTCGTTTAAAAGTGGGCATCCTTATGTGAGTTAAATACCTTGGGATTATGCTGCGAGGTTATTAGTATCACAAGCCTTCTGAAACGAAAACTTATTTCAGAAGTTCAATTAACATCTCATGAGTCAGCAAATCTACTGTGTTTAACGCAATGTCCACCAAGACCAGAGATATAACACTTGAGTTACTTTCTCTCATTCCTTAAGAACGCAGACATTCAAAACAAGTTTTTTGTGCAGATGGCCTTCAGAACTAAAACTTGCTTTCACTAAACGACCGCAAATGCATTTTAGTGGGACGGATAACACGCCATAGCAAGCAGGGAGACCACCGTCCGGAGGTTAAAAGCAGATGTTTGACTGCATATAGAATGTGCGATTATCGATTACAAGCGGATATGCATTTGAGAACTTCAAATTTCGGAGGCACGGAAGGAGCGGGAATGGGACTGGAAGCGTCCCAGTTCAAACGGGCACTTACTACGAGGTAGGGTCCGCCATCTCGCTGGGGGTCGGGGCCACAGACTTCAAGACCGTGCTCGCTAGCGTCGGGGAGGAAATTTAAGAGTACAGATTCTGTAGTGTTTGAGAGGGTGCGCTGGAGGATGCAGTCTCTCCCGGCCTCCGTTGACAAAAGCATCAGTTTACCCCTCAGCCGAGGCGGAGGACGGTTCGGGTCTATGCCGGCGAAGCGCAGTTCCACGATCCCCTGAATCTGATACAGCACGGATGTAGAAGCACTTCGCCGCCTACAATCGGCATGTAAAAATTAAGGCCTTGTGGGTGCCCGGGCGGCTAGGAAAATGGAGTTTTCTTTATCTTGCCCAGTTATCCCCCCTGTGTTAAAGGTCGAATGCACCAGGGGTACCAAAGGAGAGAAATTGTACAGAAACTTCTGCAAAATAACTGGTCAGGGATGTTTCAGGGATTAGAGAATACTTTCAAAAAGGGTGATCTTCCATCTTATAAGATGGTTTTACCGATCGCAACGAAATTGAACATTTTCGGCAAAGACAAGGGAGACTGGACTGGCCATTTCTGGCCCATTAGACGTAATCAGCCAGTCATACCACACCCCTAAATATTCCCATTCTAAACCGGCAAGACATCGAGCCAGTGGTCCAATGATTAGAGTTGTGAACTTCTGATCTACAGGTCGCGGGTTCGAGTCTCGGGTGGTGCACCACCTGGGGTCGGGTATGACTGGTTAATGTCGGCTGATGAGCCAGAAATGGCCCTTCCAGTCTCCATTGTCTTTGTCGGAATTGTTTCTCTGCCTCTACTACTACTAGACGCTGTGCGGCTGCTGACGGGGCTCGAAAATAAGGCCCAAAGCAGAACGGGAGAGTGTGTTCCGTTGGCGATCGGTGGGCGTTCATCAACCAACTTGACGAAATTTTCAAGAATGTGCGGTAATTCATTATCTGACTTAAATGCATTTCAACTTTCCAGAGTTAAGTAAACTGTCTCGAAGTATGAAATGCAAGCACGCATTATGTGTTTTAAATGTGCTGCATAAAACCAACATTTATGCGCGCCAGAGGGACCTGAAAAATGAGTAGCGCAGATGGTACACAACCTAAACATTTATGCAGCTTATTTCTGAAAGGGTATCGTTCAAACAGGCTACTATTCATGGTGCATTTGCAGAAAATAAAGTCTCAATGATGTTTTTAGACGAATCTTCCAACTGTGGTCATCTAAGATGCACCATTTCTTTCCAAATGAGTTTACGTATCCGCATTTGGAAATTGGTGACCTGAAATCGATCTGATAAGTTTAAGACGTGACATGGACATTCAATGAGTTTTCTACGGATTTTCAGTGCAGACGTGCCCCCAACAACCACTTAGGTTGATTATTCAAAATTTTCAATAGGACACGGATAGTTGAACCTCCCGTCTGAGCTATTATCCTAAAAAGTGTTGTTCTGTAGTCAAACAGGCATGTAGGGCAAAAAAACTTCTTTCCTTTTTAAATATTCAAGACCACCGCATTTAATCTCCTAAATGGCACCTATTACCACCATGTTCCGATTACAAGCGGCCATGTGCCATACTCAAAGAGGAACGGGGGATGCGCATATCCGTGTTTGACCGGTTTGTCTCTTTCAGCACTTTGATTGAAAGACCTGACCGCAACACAGTGATAGCAAACAAACTTAGTGGCGGCTCATGGTCACCGTGTTACAGAGCTGTCATTAGGTTCTGCGGCATTTTATGAGGCAGTGATCACCCTTGTAGTATTGTCGCTACCGGTTCACGATTGCTTACTCTCCCGACACGAGAGGCTGCTTTAAGATGCATCTAAAGGACAGGCGTCGAATGCAAAGCTAACCGCAGCCACGCTTACTTAACTTGAAAAAGATGATTCATCTGTGAATTCGGTAAATTTCAGCTACTTACTTTCTACTAGTGAACTTAAAATAAACTTCTTTAACTGTGCAAACACTCTTAGGGACACCGCTTAAAGTGCAGGTGGTATGCATAATGAAAGCCTGGCATCTAGTCAAGTAGGATGTCCATTGAGGATGAATACAACCAACGCTTTACACAACAGAGTTATGAGACCCCACAAAGAGCAGAAAACGATTCTGAAGCAAACCAGGAAAGAGCTCGTTTCTCCCCTTAACCTCACAAAAACAGTTCAAAGTCATGTGCAGTGGGCCTACGGGCAGACGTCAAGCTCATGGAAATTTCGAAGTGTGTGATTTTTTTGGAGTCACAGTTGCTGCACACGAGGTATGAGTGACCACGCCCATGGCCCGCCAGACATTGTACGAGGTTTTGAAGACGAATTAAATGTAAATGCCACTCTCCAGTCAAACACAGTTAGAGAGGTGAAGATACCAGGAACCCCGGGGACTCGCAATTCGACTGCCCACAGTACCTGACCGAAACGCTGTCCAAACCAGCTTCGTTCAAATAAAACCGCACATAAATAAAGACTGCATATTTGCTGTAACAATTTACCTCCCCTGGTAGTTGAGATTCCAGCTTCAGGTAATTAAATTGTATAAATAATCATTTTTTTTTATTATACACCTTTGAATGACGTGCCTTGATTCATCACAGAAGTGATAACTTTCATTTTGTCTTGCGGATCTTGGCTCCACGCAGACCGAATGAATACAGCATGTATTTTTAAAACCCTAAATCTATGTATAACGACAGCTCAGAACAAAATTAATCGGAAATTGAAAGGTCCTGGCGGTTTCATGGAGAGAGGGTCGGGGATTGAGGTCAGCGTTGGTCTCCACATGAGGCAGCCGGTTTGTGGTGGCATCGGAGATGGTGGAGGGGCAGTTAAAGAATTTTTTGAAGTGCTCGGCTCAGCACTTCAGAAATTGCGTCTTCTCAGTGAGTAGGGTAGTTCCGTCAGCGCTGAGAAGAAGAGTGGTACCTTTGGCTGTGGAAACGTAGGCAGCCATGATCGCAGCGAAGCAGTTCTTCCCGTTGTTGCGATCCGCGTACCCTTGGATCTCCTCAGCTTTGCGAGAAATTAAAGATTCAGCATTTCCCGCAGCCATTGTTGCACAAAGCGGCGACTTCGGTAGAAGGCTGCTTTGTTTGCATTGGTAAGGCGGTCACCATAGGCCTTATGCAGTCGGATATTCTCGGCGAGCAGATTGCCGATGGCTGCGTCGTTGTCATCGAACCAGTCCTGATGATGAAGATGTGCGCGGCCGAGGACATCCAGGGCGGTAGACTAGACTGTGTCCCTCAGTTGTCCCCATCGGTTCTCCAGTGGCTGGAAGGTTGGCTAGCTACTGAACCGGCTTGTTCCTGAAAAGGACATGGTGAGCAGGTACATTCAATAAAACAGTGTTAAACTTACCTGGTGGCACTTACCTTGAGGTGCCCCTGTGTGGCTCTAGACGGATACTCATCTTAAAGATGACGAGGCGATGATCGGTCTATCGTTCGACACCCGGGATCGCCTTTTTCACCAGCAAATCTTGTTGATCTCGCCCTCGGACGAGGACATAGTCCAGCAGGGGCCAGTGCCGCAACCGGGGGTGCATCCAAGTCGCCTTCTTCGTCATCGGAGGGCACATATTCTCTTGCTGACTCCCCATCAACTTATCTTATGAAAACGTCTTTTTATATGAGGCCCATATTGGTTAGTTCAACCGAAGCCACTGTAGCATTAGTTAGCGGTACCGCAGTCACAGCAGAAGGGAAAAAACTTGCCTAAAATTCCAGTGAGGTCGTTTTGGAACACATACTAGCTACCGTAGAATATGCTGTAATAATTCTTAGATAATAGTTAGCCCGATAATGACTTGAAAGTGTTTATTAAATTTACTTTTTTGTGTTGTTTTACTGACTCAGTTTTCTGCACCGCTAAATTTATGTACGTCACTTGAAATGTGTTTCCACGCTTTTGATCTCTCTTTATTATTTAGAAACAAATGTATAGTTGTACAGGTGTCTGAAGTCGCCTTTTAAGGAAAAAGCTCCAATTATTAATTGGAGTTTTTTTCGATTTCCGAATGGCTAAAATGTTTTAAAGAAGGCGTGCATATTTCACGAGCTACAGTAAATTGCCTATCTCATGAAATGTCACCGGAAATTCCGAAATATATCGATTTGAAAAAATTATTTAAGTAAGGTTGAAATCCTGCTTATCATCCAGCCTTTTCTCAAAATAATTAAGTCACGTCAGGATGCCGGCTTTCGAAACAGTCTCTTGCTAAGCAACTGCAAAAAGCCTACTCCGAAAAAAACGTCTACTTAAGTAGCATAATTTTTTAAATTTATTTTAATGCACTTATAAATCAAAACATATTTTATCGATAGCATGCTCAGAGCTTTCATTTCTTGTACTAATTTAGTAGCAAATTAAGTCTTCAAAATTTATGCATGAAGAAAGCATATCATTCTGTTTTAAAAATATTTATAAATCCCAAAAAATTTGGATCCTACTTGCATTCAAGCTTTCTAAACTACTTACTGTATGTTTTATTTATAAGGAAACTCAAACATTTCGCTATGTCCTGAGAAAGAGGTCACACAGTGCTCATAAAGTTTGGCAAGGGATGTGGATCATGTTGTATACTTTATCGACCATATAAATTGACAGATACGATGTATTAAGAATGAACAGTTAAGTCGGAAAAATCTCATAGTTAGAATCTTCTTTAAAACAGAAAAATAGCATTTCTTCAAGACGTCATTTTCTACCAAATGAGTTAAATAAATAATAGCTGCATGCATTTTTTCCTAAAATATACTTCAATTTATAAAGAATTGAAAATCAATGAAAAAATGCATACTAATTAAGCGACCATTTTGTACAGAATAGGATTTCGCGGTGGTCAGCAAGAAGCTCGTTCAAAAGCCCACGTCGTGGCGTGACAAAACTAGGCTAGGATTAGGCTGCACATTAATTAGTAGTACAACTCTACTTAAGTAATCTGCTGGAATCGAAAATATATTTCAGAATTTCCGGGGACGTTTCATGAGATTGGCAATCTACTGTACGTTACCCACTATAACTGAACGTAGGCTAAAAAGGTTCCATAGCCGTTTTGTTATTAACCGAAAAGCCAGGATGAGAAATAAATATCAAAAAGCAGGGCAAATAGTGCATTTGGTTTATTTTTTCGGAGGCGGCCGAAAAGAAGTATGCTCAAAAGCCCGCATTCTGTCGTGACTGAAATACAGGAGTATTATGGTGCACGATAATCACTGTTAAAGTCAAGTTAAATCATCCTTTCCAGTTTAGAGCATATTTTTGAAAATCGGGAAACGTTTCATGAGATAGGTAAGCTAATGTAATTGGCTATTTCGTTTCTATGGACTGTCCCTCACGTTTAAAGTGAGCCTGGCTATTTTATCTTCGCAAGATATTTTTATGAGACATGGCATGATGTTTTAAGCTTTAGGAGCCACCTTCTGCAAGGCAGTTGGGTTTTGTAGCATGAACAGCAGGCATGCTTTTCGATTCACAGGCAGGAGCAGCATCATCATCATCGTCAGCAGCAGCAGCAGCAGCATGGATGATTCGTCGGAGGAGGGAACTGATTAACCCTTTTTTACGTTTTAATTCCCGATATTCAAGTGGTCGCCTTGCTTCGTCCCCCTGGCTGAAGACGTCGTTCCTTGCAGATTCTCCAGCAGACACGCAGAACTCAGGTCGATCTTCTCCTCTGGTTCCCGTGAACGGGTTTCTTTAAACTGCAGGCTTATGCCCTGCCGGCGAATGACCACACCCATTCCCTGCCTAACGTGTACAACTATCTGATTGAGGCTGCTAAGTGTCATCGGCTGCGCGGCCACGTGGGTGCCGTTCCAGAAGCATTTTGCGCGCTGGTAACGTGGAATGTTACCTTGAGACCCCGACCGATGGCATCCCTGGTCTAGAGGCCCATGGCAGGTTGAGCATTCACCCTCCCGATAGTCTGTCCTTCAACCTCAGCAAACCAACCGTCTTTGCAGTAGCCGTGGTTGTGAGTGACAAACGGACCAAACTGGACCGCCAGGATGACCGCTGGGCGGGCAGTGCACCCATAAAAAGAGATCTGGGGCATCGAGTTTAAAGCTAAGTACGTCACCAGCGATTAACACTACCACACCCTGCTAGAGTACTCACCAGCCTTTTAAACGCCGATAACCGTCCTCTGCTTCCACCCACTTCACCTTGTGCTTCTTTAGCGGAACAAACATTATCACCCACTAAACAATTTGTTCATAGGACTTCCAATGCATCTTTTATGGCACAAGCATAATCACCTACAAAACTATACTTTGATGACTTCCAAGGCTCCTTGCACCTAGCCTTACCCTCACCCTACCCCGCCTCATCCCAACTCACAGTGTTATGGCTTACTGTTCATACAAATGAAGGTTATAAAAATGTACGTGCTTCCTAGAACTCTACCTGCATGTGATCGTTCGACAGCTTGATTTCTGTGATTAACCAAAACTGGAAATACTGTCCCACACCCACAGCTTCGTCTTCTGGCCTGTGTTCCTAGCAGTGTCATCTGCTCCCCGTCCGCACAGGTTCACCTGCTTTATAATTACTGTGTTGAGCCTGTGATCGAAATGTATCTGTGCCCTATTTCTTCGGTTTGGCTTGGCTTTGGCTTGATTTTCAATCTATCTCACCACTTTTGAACCCAGAGTTTATAACGGAGTCCAAATGTGGCTCTAATTTCGATCACGAGCAAATTTCGGCTTAGTGCGTCGGCTCCTCCGTCAACGAACACAACACGATCTTGTGTTAAACCATTGACCCTCTCCAGGAACTGGGATTCTGCGTATGGGGCGATTTTAATTTTGACGGTGATTTAGGCGTGTGTGCTTCTGGCTGTGGTTGCGCGTCTTCACAGCACACCGAACTTATCTTAAAACCTAGTCAATCTATCTACTGGGCCACATCACCGTGAGGGACAGAGATTAAGCTTCTAAACAGAAGTTATTTATTTATTCATGGTTAACATTGTTTCTTAATTTAGTTTAGGTAGGTTGTAATACGTACAAGATGTGGACAAAATTTATGAATTCCCTCTGGCTTGCTTTACAAACTCTCTCTTATCTTTGGAACCGAGATGTAATATTCGGCTCCAAATGTGGCTGTAATTTTCGTTACGAGCAAATTTTTACCTACTTTCTCGGGTTCTCTGTCAACGCATACACACACGCACCTGCTTTGAATATGTGATATTTTAATTTTAACGATTTTTTAAGGGCGTGCCTTTAAACCTAACCCAGCTATCTACTTGGGACATATCAATGAAGGCGACAACACTTGAAACCAGAATTTATAGTATTTATTGTTTTTGCATTACTACTTAATGTATTTAGGTAGGCTGTAATAATTTCTCTTAATTACAAAGTTAATAATGCTTATGAGGCCTATTGTGTCTGTTAGATGTCCAAATTCGTGAGACATTAACTGTTGCTGTAAGGCATACCGTCCAGTTGTAAATACTGATTGGGCGGTAGTGCGCACCTGATAAGGGTGGACCACCGTCCCGAATAAATGTATACCCGCCCTGATTACAACATTTGTTGCCATATGGGTTATTCCACATGGAGTGGCCTCACCACGTCACTGGCATACAGTCTTCTCATCCATATACTGTGCGTTTTTGAAGCAGAGTATTTTTATTCTAATGTAGAGATAAATTTATGGGAATCCAATAAAACCAACAATGGAGGGTACTTCACCCAAAAAGAGGAGTGATTATGTTATATGAATTGTTTGTGTACCTAAAGCTGGTTAGACGAGATTTGTTGTTTACGTGCTAGTTTTCCGAGACATATTTGCTTGTCTGTTTGTGCTTCCTATCTACTTGAAAATTTGAGGAGGTCAATTCTAGGCATGCGCGGTGGAATCAAAGCAGCCGTATCCACAATCACCGGAAATGAGCTCATATTTTACGGGACATGTTATGCCCGGGAAATGCCTTATTATCCCTTGAGATCACATTGCATTCACAAAAAGTGGTAGCAACGATCCGTCCACTGACCGTCAGTAGCGGATGAAATATTAACTAGAAACCGGACATATCAAGGGAGGTTTCAGCATCATAACTGACGTGGGTTCTTGCCCTGTCCTAATGAGCAACGTGATAACATTTCAAAGGCAGAAAAAGTTCGGATCAGAAGGAAAACATGCAATAACGGCCAGAGCAAACTCACAGAATCTCAAATTATGACGCAGCTGCGGAAAATGAAAGATTAAGGACTCTGTAGCGAACAAGAATTACAGGCTTCTACGTCCCGAGAATTTAGGCTATGCCGAAGATTCACATTGCTGACCTCCATATGCATCTGATATTTTGCGTGTGTATTGGACCCTATTACCCCCCTCTAATGTAACTATCCGAAGCATCTAAGCCAGTTTGACACAGTGGAACGCCCAGCAGATTACGGAACACTTTTGAATAAATGCGAATCTCAGTCAGAAAATAATGCTATAACCTGACGTCTCCTATTTGTTCCCTAGAATTATCCCAACTGAGGCGATATAATGCTTGATTGATGAGATCGTTAAATAGGATGTCTCAATTGTAGCCCTAAGCGAGCTGCTCCTTCGCTGAATAAGGAATGTTAAAGTCCGGGTTTGATGATCTGTTTAACCGCTGGATTTATGACATGACCTGGGCTTCTGAACCACACCATAGTTTGACCGTTGATTTCGATGAGGTCCACCGTACGCTCCACAACAGGGTGGTGCAGGTACAGTGACTTGCGCTTGATTTTGTTGAAAGTGATAGTAGACTTACGTTGCATCTACCACACTCTCTCCTCCTCCCCCACGATGTCAGAAGATCGCAGGTGGGAGAGGGCGAATGTGCCTGGTGCGGCCGGGGCCCCTAGACCCTAGCCGCCCCTGGGCGTGCCACCATGCCACCCCATGTTCGGCATTTGTTATCGAGCGCAAGCCAAATAACGCCTGCCGTGCCCTGATGTTGCCCCCGTGTCGGTCCAACACATCTAACACGTGGCCCATTTAGGGCCCATCCGAACCACACCCCATCACACACCACATGGTCAACCATGACTTTGCAAAACAATAAAGGGGCATTGGGGCAGGTCCGAGGTCTCAGTCTGGTTCTGCGGTTTATGACACATATCATATATAATCTGTTTATAGCCTAAACTTGATCAGGATATGTGCACTGAGGTAATATAATGGTTACCAGACGAGATTTAGCTACAGGATGTCCACAGGGTAGCCCTAAAAGAGCTGCTTATTCGTTGAATAATGAATGATAGATTACGGTTGACGGTCTGCTTAATCACCGGACTTACGACGCAGCTACGTGATCACCTGGTGGATCCCTGTTAGTCAACACCATCATAGGAAAACTGGAGAAGGTTGGCTTGACCCTTATCGGTTGCTGTCTCTCATGATGGGTTCAAGTGTAAATCTGAAACGTAAGGCGAAAAACGTTCCTATCCCAGCGATTGTGTCTATTTTGTCTCAAAACTAGCTCTACTTGATTACGAATAAACTCGATTCTTCTTTCTGGCATGTGAGGGATATTTTCGTAATAAAACTGAGGAAATTTTCTGGGAGTAATTTTCATAGTAAATGGACCAAACTGACCTTATGGTAAACGCATGCTGGAAAATGAAAGAGGTTACTGCCGTCAGACTGCCTTTTCAGGCGTCCAGCAATTTGAAGACGCATTCTGTAAGAAAAATCAAAGATGGACATAAACAACTTCCCACAACTTAATCAGATGTCGATCCAGAATCTTACGCACCTGGAGGCTTATGGTGGCTCTGCAGCTACCCAGTCCAGTCAAATAATCACAGAAGGATTTTTTGAGACCCTCCAGCTATCATGTTCAAGCCAACCCCCCAACCCTTCCCCGTTACAGCGACCAAACACAAAAACATCTCACCGATAACACGTCCCCTGTCCCTTAACCTCAGAACTACTCCTTTCTTTCTCCTCCGCCCCTGTAGGGAATATCTGACACCGATAAACCCTTTAGCATCCTATACGAGACAAATGTTCGCATTTAATTATCCTACCGTGCTGTATATTGCTGTAAGCGCGTTTGTTCTCTTCAACTTCCTCACTTTTATGTCTTGGCAGAGAACGGAAACACTGCTCTAATTAGTCATAAATTTATTGCATTGTTACTGAAATCATTTTCAGTAGGCATGTTAGTGTGTTATTATATTTTCGGTTCGCGATAAAAAAGGGTTTGTGTCGTTATATGTCGGCAACATCTTTCTACTACGGGGTAGGGGTTTAAATTAGGATTTGATTTGTAAGGACAATTTAAGGCATTTACGAACTACGCGTTATTGTCCGAACTTTTAATGTCTAGTAATAATGACTATTGCTTAGAATTATCAGTGTTGGCTCACTTTGACTTACTCACATTCATGCATAACTCTTCTGACTACTCATGCCCCGCGAAGTTTGGTGTGCTCCAACAAGTCTTCAGGTGACTCACCAATACCCGGCCAGAAAGCCCGGTTTCTTCTAGCCACCAGAGTTCGATTCATTTCCTGCACTGGCTTCTCTCTCTCAGCCTCGCTGCAGTAAAACCTGACGCAAACTAATAGAGATAGGCTGCCCTTGCCTTAAAATAAACGGTGATCACACTTTTCCATGACATGCAACTCATCCGTGCTCCTAAAAACTGGCGTACGCGAGTGCGGTATGCACTAGCCAACAACTCACGTCACCTCGGTCACTGCGGCTACTGCAAGGAGGGGTGGGGCGAGGAAGCGTGGTTGATCTAGCATTAAATGTCGTCACTAAAAGCAAACAAATCCGCTTTAAAGACGCCATTCTATGCAAATAGCCACGGCTGGGGTTGGGGAGGCGCCATCCTTCAGTTGAAGTAGGCTGGGCTTGAAATGCTCCTTCTTTTGATGGTACTCTCACATCTGTCAGATTGATACCCGTTTTTGAAGCCTGGTTATCAGGAATTTTGCGGCAAGTGGTGTGTGTCCCCCGTTGATGGTATTCAAGGCACCATTTAGGCCGTCTGGTCTTCACGCGATGGAGCAACCGCCTCGCCGCCAGGCAATACGCGACACTCCAGCGGCGGAAACCTGACCCGTGGTCTGCAGACAGTGAAGTTCCGCAGCCAATCCGTAAGAACACACGAATCAGACAAGGAAAATGCCCTTCAATATGATGCCATGGATAGATGGCTTGAAAAGTGACGCACGCACAGTGATTGTCACACTAAAATTGGTCGCTGCCACCAATGTCTGTCTTCAGTTCCATGCAACAAATGGCGATATGCCACTTGTAAATATAAAAAATTGGGCACCGGGAGATTGCGTGTGGCCCGGCAGCGTGATATTTGCTGCAGTGAGCATGGACTTGGTAGGTGTAGGTGTACTGTTTCCTGCTTCGCGTGGATGTCGGACGATATGAATAGTGCCTCGAATTTCAGGCCGTTTTAACAGGTTGACTTGTGTACTTGATTCAGTTATGCACCTCCAAATTTAACTAAAGGCAGCTTGCATCGACATGGTCCGATTGCCTGACACACTAACAACATTTAGTTTTGCCACCTGATAGTTAGGTACCAACAGAGCGTTGGACTTTTGATCAACAGGTCGTGGGTTTGATTCTCGGGTGGGGCAGCACCTTGGGTTGGGTATGACTGACTGACGACGGCTAATGAGCCAGAACTGGCCATTCTAGTCCCTCTGGTTGTTGTTGTCGACATTGTTAATATCCCCTACTACTACTAGCCACTGTTTGACTGCTGGCGGGCTGGAGAATAAACCTCAAGTCAAAGCGGGACAAGTTAGTTTCGGTAACGATCGGTGAGCGTCCATCAACGAATAATCACCACTGGTCTGTCAGCACGAATGATTACTGTTCACTGAGTACTGATTACTCTCCATAGTACAAAGGCTGGTGGGTGCTCTAGCCACCAGTTATATGACAAAGCTTAGCACTCCTATGCCACGAACATTTGAAATTTTTTACTGACAATGTCAACAATTAGTCCCATAGCATTGTAGTCCCAGTTACGGTGACTTGAGCACAAAATAGTTTATAGTGATAATAAGTCTTGCGCAGCATCTACCGTAAGATATCCTCTCTCATCCTTTTAAGCCCAGTGTCAAGAGAGAGTTGATAAGATCATAGGGTGAGATCGGGCGCCTATGGCTGACGCGGTGTGAGTCTGTGCCTAGGCATGTCAACAATTCCACATGTTATGGGTGTGCACCACCAATGACGTCTGCTGTGCCCTGATCTGGTCCTCGTGTTGGTCCAACTCATTTACTGCATGACCTTATTTCAGGAGCCAAACTCGGTGAAACCCAACACAATACTAACACCAAATTAACCTCATACACCGTATTAACATGGGTTATTACCCGAGGGGTCGCAGGCGGTCGTGTTCTGAGAAACAAGTTCAATTCAGACTACCTCACCGAATTAAACAGCAAGAAAAACAAGTTCTAAATATTTTCCGCAGATAATTCGACAGCTTATCCTTACCAAATTCTGACCCAGGCGGGGTTACTTGTTGGAGAAAGTATTTCATTCAAAGGTTTTGGATGGCTTGTAAAGTTCGTCCTCCCAGCCAGTTTCGGTCATTCGGTAATGATAAACACTCAGTCAGTATTGACAAAATTTACCTGGTGCTTTGTCATTTACCAGTCACTTGGTCGGCCAGGTAGGACATCCCAGGCTGCGTGTCAGAGCAGGTGATGGAAGTTCACGGTCCCATCGCTGAGTAATAAGGCAGCTTGGAAGAGTCATTCGGATCCTATTCACGGGACGTATGGGAGGATAACTATCCCACAGAGGCTGATTTTCATCTCCGGGATCGATGCCTTCTAGTTATCTCAGTGCCCACTGGAAGTGGTGCGATGAAGGATTGACAGTTTCCGAGACGTTCTTCACGTATACAATTTCGTGATGAAAATTTTGTTCTATGAAGTCTGTCCTCTTTTCCCGTTTTTGAATTAATCGATTTAGAAAGTTTAATGCGTGGAGGTAATCTGTGAAGTCCCACCGTTTGTGTTTTACTTCAGCAGATGGTTTGTGAAGCACCTATCGACCACGGCCCCAAGTAAATCACAAACGAAGGATATATTATTAAAGCGAAACGTCTTTTCCTATCGTGGGTAGTCAGTTCATGTAAATTTATTTGCAAGTGTCACCAGCCTGTCACGATAAAATACTTCTGGTTCACCTTAAAAACGCCCTTGGGAGGATAGAAAGCCTTCCTGTTGAACAGGAGGTTGACATTGCGCCTGACCGCACCTTGCGAGATGCATATGGATAGGTAGATTCTGAAGAGCCTTGAGGTTGTTCGTCAACTTGTTTTAGCTACTCAAGCGCTCCTTCCCGAAAGCCCTTTCGGATTGATGTATGTTCTGTTAGTTTGTCATGCTACGCATCCCACTGGATATCAAATAATGCCGGTTTCATGTGACAGCGTACCTTACTTTACTAAAGTAGCCTTATGCGACTGCTAC
The DNA here is from genome assembly GCA_017591395.1 of Schistocephalus solidus. NCBI lineage: Eukaryota > Metazoa > Platyhelminthes > Cestoda > Diphyllobothriidea > Diphyllobothriidae > Schistocephalus > Schistocephalus solidus. Next base: position 111,302 of record WEDG01002781.1, on the reverse strand, counting down.
TAGCGAGGTTATTCACAAGAAGTGAAAAGTACAGAATAAAAAATTGCACTAGTCGATCTAACCTCAAGCTTTAGAAACGGATGAGCATCATAACTCGAGTTTCGTTGCACAAGTTTCAAATAATAAGAGGATTTACAGAGAGTCAATGCGGTATATCTGACGAATCCTGATTACTTTACGCTCACATAAGAAGTAGAAATAATTGTGCAGATAAAAAGCGTACTCCTAAGTCTAAATGGACAATTCTTAGAAAGAGTCAACGATGATTTTAAAAAAATGGTAAAGACTTGTTTACAAATTTGTTAAAAGTTCGCCAATAATTTCAGCATTTTTGTACCCATGTTAACTTGGCTCTGACTGAACGAACGGAATAGATCGTTGAGAATAGCGCGGAGCATGCGAGCGTGTCCGAAGCGGTCAGCGTCTTACGGTGGAACAGACACAAAATTGGATAAGGTCACTAACTGGCAACGCTTAAAATCCTTTTGAATTTGCTTAGGAGTAAGTTGTCAGAATATTTCTTAACGACTTTAAAACTAAACAACATTCACTGCAGTAAAATGTTTACCTTTCCTCAGATATAGCACCTCATACCTCGCTTACCTTGGTTGGCCGGCTTGAATTCCTAAAAACATGAATTGCTATATTTCTATTCTCTAAAGTGCTTTTACTCTGTGTTTCATCCTTACCCCAATGCACTTGACTCCTCTTTTGAAGGTACAAAACAAAGAAGTATTTCGACGCAACTAATTTGCTAGTTGGTGCTGGGCACTTTTTCGTGAGTAAAATTTCAAAGTAAACACGGAAAGGATTTCAGGCTAAGGGGAAAATTTTGTAAACTTTACTTGAGATCGCCCTCACAGTAGATAAGGATAAAAAAACCAAAGAAGAGCTTTCGTTGATTTATTAACAAAGCGCACCGCGTCCTACTCTACACAGTCTGCCTCAGTTGGCCTAAGGGTGGACCCATCCGGACTGCTTTTGCTCCGGCAAAACGACAAATGAGCAGTCCTTCGAAGCTTGGATTGATGAGAGAAATAGCGGAATCCAGATGTCGTTTGATAGTGAAAATTGTACATGTGCATACGTCGAAAAATCTTTCTTTTGCTTTTATCTTCCGAACTGTGTCTCAAATAAAGGGACTAGAGCGAAGATAAACATTAAAACATTGAGAATTGGTAAAGTGCTAATTCACGCGCTTTTGAATGTGCGGCATCCTCGGAGGTGGATGGAAAATCTACCAACACAACTTCGGACTGTCACCACCTCTATCACAACGCAGAACCACAGTGCACGCAGCTTAATAGAGTAAGTTGAATTGGAAGTCTGGTGACCGACTGTTTGCTTACGAAATTATATGTTTGATAAAGCAAGTTATAATCACAACATAACTATCTGAGGACTTAATAAATAATTTCATGAGAGAAATTTAATCTTCTACAATGCATACCCACTGTGAATCTCGTCTTATTTAACTTTATGTTTCCTCAAATTTATAAGATTTTATAGTACCTGGTAATATTTTTTTCTGATGAATTTGGAACTCCTTTTTATATCTCAAAATTTCCTCTGACCACGGAACAAACAATTGAATACTCGTTTTACAAGGATAAACCCAAACATAGCTTGTATTTCCCTCGGTTTTATCATCTGCTTGCACTTCTGTTTCACTAACCAGTTCTGACTAATTAACTACCTTAAAGGTCTATCAGTCTGAAAAAGGATAAATTTGTGTTTCATTGAGAATGAACTTTCAGGTTTGTTACGTTCATTTCCACGGACCACAGGCATTTTAGTTTTCCAATAGCGAACGTCATCAACCTGCTTAATGAGATTGTCCCATAAAAGCACCGCAATACACAGAAATTCGGTTAAGTATCTAAGACACTAGATGCAGACAACTGCTTCACTGTACATATCGATTACCAGTACGCCATAGGTCTGTCATGTACCTCCAATTCAACTAAAATATTCCTTTTTCTTCGTGGAACAGTCGTTTAGATCAGCAAGTAAACACATTGTTGACCACCCTTAAACTTTACCCCCACTTCATGTCCATGACTTTGCTTAGCGGCTTCGCATGGAGCTTACCATCTGCACCTTGCGGTGACATCTTTACCCCACCTACTCTGTGCGATAAGGAAGACCAGTTATCTGCCAGTCAACATAAAGATGGGTGAACAGTCTAGATGGTTTAGCCTGAAGACTCGGTAGGACGCATCTGACGCTAGAGCGGTCAGGATGGCCTAGCTAATTAGCCCAGCCATGTGAACTTAATCGAACTTCTGCGAGCAGTGGGGCAATCGAGGTCGACAGATGAAAACCTTGGTAAGAACGCAAACTGGACACTGCGCAGTTTTAGTTTATAGAAACGGCAGGACACTGGGTAATTTCTTGATCAGCATCCATTTCGATAGAGCACTTCACACGCTTTTGTAAAGCAACATGAACAGGAATGGCGCTACACGATGCGACACTGGATTAAAGTCAGCTTGCCTCACTTACTTCTGCTCTTTCTCTAGCAATGGCGTTTGGTTACTTGCTACAGCGGCCAACTAGAAACGCTGGACAACACTATTGACCTTCATACCACTGCGCAGACCTCATTTTTGAACGCAGAAGGGGGAGTGGCGGTCAGCAAAATGCAGAACTTGTCCTTTTACTTGGTTTAGCATAAGATATTTGCGTTTTCCGAATTCGAGTCCTCATATGCTTCAGGCAGATGACTATACAGTTGGTGATAACAGCCGGCCTCTTTATGAAAAAATGTGGAGAAGCATCATTTATGAAAGATGAACTAATTATAAACTGCAGGAAGCACTAAATGCAGAATGATGGTGAATAGCACTCTTTCGATATAAATTCAGAAGAGTCACTCATCTCAGACATAACCTACCGCAAAAGCTGAATTATTTGTACGTCTGGTGGAGACCTAAAGTCTCATGCTCGCAAAGTGTCAATTCGGTTTCCTACAATCCTTTTTTGAAACTTACTTATTTGATAAGTACTTCAAGTTGATCACTCTAGGAGAGTTTAACGCTCTTAAAAACCGGAGGAAAACAGGATGCTGCCGAGCTGGATTGGCCGCAACTGAAATTCTGTTTTTTTTTTGTAAAGTAGGAGGTCAAAAATATAATCCAGACTACTGTATTTTGGTAGAAAATCTGTTCAATATGAGGCAAAAATGTCAGTTCCTTTGATCCGTTTGTGAAAAAGCTTGGCGGCCTTGGTGGGATTCGAACCCAGACCAGCAAGGAGAAGGCTTTAGTACAACCAACACGCTAACCAACTGAGCTACGAGGCCCCATTTGGAGCCTTGAATTTAATCACACTTGGGTCAATTTATCCACCCAGCCTTCTGAAGCGTATTGAATCCACCAATTCTCATAAAATAAGCTGACTGCCCAAGCACGATTTCCTAAGCAATCAGTCTAGAATCCATCAGATGACTACCAGGCACAATTAATTATCAGAGGATTTTGGCAGCTTTGAATAATTCCTTTGACCCACTTGTGACCCAAGTGTGATTAAATTCAAGGCTCCAGGTGGGGCCTCGTAGCTCAGTTGGCTAGAGAGTTGGCTGTACTTAAGCTTTCTCCTTGCTGGCGTGGGTTCGTATCCCATCGAGGCTGCCGAGTTTTTCACAAGTGGGTGAAAGGAATTATTCAACGCTGCCAAAATCGTCTACTAAAAATGTCAGTGTGCTCTCGTTTTGAAGCCACCAGCGTCAGTTAATTGTCCCTCAAGAAACTAAGCTAGAAAAAATATTAATGGAGTGCATGAAAACTTAGCCTACAGAAAATTTAATATTCATTTGTGCAAAGGTAAATCTACAGACAAATATATGACTCGACAATTTACCGAGATTAGATTAAATTAACACAGGAAACACGGCCTCTCGAATGACTGTTTTAAGGTAGTTTCAAGTAAGCAATCAGATGATGTTGCAACAGTGGGTAGTATTTGGACTTGTTCATTCGCCCCTACGGTTAAAGGCCCCCGTACGGTGCCACATCGTAATAACTATATGGCTTATAACCTTTTTTATGTAACCAGTTTGTCGTATCGGTGTTCAGCTGTACCTGGAGGTAATATTGCCGGGTAATTCTGAGTTATTATCAAAGAGGCGTGAGAGTCTGCTTATGATGAGGGTAAGCCGCACTGGAGGCTTTTAATCCGCGCGGTTAGCCCACAGGTAGTTAAACAGACAGGCCCAAACTTTACAGGGCTCATTTAGCCCATCGTTAAAGGGGGACTCAATCGTTTGCCTAAAATGCTTGAAAAAGACAAACAAAAGTTCATGATCGGTAAGTGGGTGTCAAAAGCCGCCGATCCATTGACCCAATTGAAGCCTTCCGATAGATTTATTAACTGCCATCTGACTGCTAAAAGTTACTGTGACAGCTATTACTCGCAACCGTAAGGGCAATTAAAACCAGGAACCAGTTTGGTTCTATGCGAACAATCCGTGCTCGTGCAGAATGCCGCTGACCTGATAACAAAGTACTTGCCATGCTGACTGCTGGCAAGTTTTGTGTACATGAAGAACCTTTCGTCCTCTTTTGTTCTTTGCCACTAATTCCGTAGTATACTTATCAGTCTGAAAAACAGCTCACTTTATATTTGGCCTAAGTGAGAAGGTACAGATTACAAGCAAACAGTGACTTTAATTTGCTGGAGGAAGTATTTCGAAAAAAACCTTACATCAAAGAAATGAAGGCAGACAGATACAGGAGGATTCGTGGAAACTGGAAGGCAGTAGGGGCTATCTTCGAAAACTATTTAGTGAGTGCTATCATGAGGGCCTTTTCTTTGGTATTTCAAGCAGGAAAAATCTTAGTATTCAAAATGTAGACGGCAATTTTTTATGCTGATGTTTGCTGTTACGACCGGCAATTATCACGTGGTATGCGTACATAATTTTGCGTGTGAAGCGGGGCCGTCTATGCCAAAGGGCAATGCAAACTGCGTTCCTAAGAGATAAAGTTACGCAAAGTGAGTACGCATTTAAGAAATGAGCGTGTATGCAGAAGGACGTCATTAGACGATGAACTAATATGTAAAAGATGGTCATTTTGATCAAAGGACAATAGTGAAAAGATTTCAATAGAAACAGACGCGTATTAGAACGTGCAAATGGTTTTATTTTGATCACAAGCTGCCAGAAATAACAATACCGAGATACCGATCGGAGACGCCACAGATGTCATCGAGTTTCAAGAATACGAATTGAAAAGAAATGCACGTCCCGTCTCGTATCTGGTGTCACGAAAACTGGATCATTGTCCCATGGGATTAATTTCATAACACTACACTGTTCTTATTTTGTTTAAGCTCAGTATAGTGCACGTGACTGTTACTTATTGGTCTAAGTTTTAGGTCTTTTTCTCTTCATTTACGTTTTCAAACTAACGTAACCAATCCGATGCCCAGAAGTCTCCTTGGATATTTTTTAGCTTCCATAAGCCGCTTTTTCTAAGTTAGAAGACTGTCTTCCATGGATAAATAGAAAAAAACTATGGACAGATGGGAATCGCCAATATGGCCCTTATTATAAACGAAGGTAGGTACGTGTTCATATCTAACTATAGGAAATTACTTCAAGAAAGAAGCCCCAATAGGGTTGTAAAAGTTATAGGTTTCTTGAGGATTTCCAGGCTCAGATAAAGCGCAGCGTGTATACTAAATTGTAAAATTCGAAAGGTTTCCCTGTCCCTCGACAATTTGAATTTAAGGAACTGAGACAGCGAAAAGAGGAATCTATTTGTCGGAGGACGCGCAACAGCAAACGGATACCAATAAACATGATATAGTATTTTTCAGTGCAATACTCCACCACTCGGGGTTTTTCCTAGAAACAGAATATACTACGTTAGCCCATCCCCTCTTCTTTCTCTGCCTTTTTCACAGAGCTCAGTGGTAGGGGCCTGCAACCAACTAACCTATTATGAATGCTTACTTCCAAAGGGACGGTTTTTATTCACATGGGTAGTCCCAATCATAAATCGAAAAAACAAGGATGTCTGTATTAAGCGACTGACATGGGTGGGGCTAGGGAAAGCGTTATGCTATTATCTTGTTTAAGTAAGCCAATGGCCAGGGAACGCTTGAGTGCGGTATTTTAAAAAATATACATAAAGGAGGCCGCCATCCCGAAAACAAATTAACCACAATCAAAACACCAAGAAACGAACAAAAATCTACTGAAAACTAAACGGAAGTAGATCAGATAGAAATTGACGGATGAAAAAGGAAAATTAAGGTAGGAAGAAGAGAAAGTCATCCAAAAAAGCTGTAACGGTATCGTTTTACTCAGATTAGGATTCCGTATACATGTCTTCCTGAGTTAATTTGAACCCTAAAGCTAATATCAAAACCCAAATCACAACCATAACTTTCAATCTAACCGTCAAAGCATAAATCCAACATTAAAAGCCTTAACCTAGAAGCCCACCCCCACCCTGATATCCTAACCATACCTGTATAACCAACAATCTTAATCCTTACCCTAAAGCCCAGTCAAAACCCTAAATCTAATCCTTATTTAAAATGCATAATCTCTTGCCCTAATCTTTATTAATCCTATCCCTCAACTCAACCTCTAACGGTATTGAACCACGCCCACCTAAATATAATATGCAGGCCAGATTTAAAAGAACTAGGTGCGGCTACGCAGGATAGTGTCGCCATTGTGTTTTTCATCTCAGTTATTCCGAAGCCCTTTAAACTCATGTGTGCAACCAGGGGCTACGATTAAGCTTCTCTAGTAAGTGTCTAGAAATATGGTAAGGGGACGGGCATGGACCTTTTACTTTCAGGACTGAGCATCAAACTTGCTCTGCTGGAGCTAGCATACACTCACTCACTCACACTCACTTAAATGGCTGCCTGCTGTGATTGGGAATGGTATACTGCCGTTTTTATGGACGAACAAAACGCTTATTTAAAAGTAACCACATGTGATATTCTAAGTATTGTATACTGGCAGCAGGGGTGAAGGGGTACTAGTTAGGGGTAGCACCACACAGATAGCATTTGGTCGCTCCATTTGTCTCGTACAGGTGGGGAATGCTCCTGTGGCCGCCTCTAACTGGTACCCAACTCTCACCTGTGGCTCCTCAAAGTTGGGTTCTTTCCAGCGGCCACACTCCGGGCAACCGTCACGACCGGCGGGCTAAACCAGGAGACGGTCTCCGGTGTTGTGTGTGCCTCCACACCCGGTATGCCTGACTCCCGAACTTCCAACCTCCCCCCCTCTCAAAAGGTCCTACGGTAGGGGCGACAGCAACCCCGTAGGCGGTCCAGGCTAACTCGGGTCGTTCTTCCACTAAAACAAAACCGTGACCCATAGTGGAGTTCGGCAGCCGTCTGGGATGTCCGAGCAGCCCTATTTAGGGACAGCACTGCTTGCCTCCTCGCGGAGGAAGGGGCTAGAAAATGTGCCTTAAAAATTGCTGGTTATCACGTCTTCTGCAGCCGGCCGCGGCTCGCAGATCGCAAAATACGCGGTCGTAAAACTCAAACAACCAACAATGCCCCCCGTCCCAACTCCCCTCGTCATACCCTCCAGGCTGCTCGGGTGAGTCCACTCACACTAGCAGCCTGGAAAGTTCGATTCCTTTAAGACAATCCTAGGAGCAACCGGCCGGAACGGAGGACGGCGCTAGGTGGACAATGTGGACATTGCTGCTCTCAGCTAGACCCGATTCTCCGAGCAGGGTCAGCTGGAGGAGGTGGGTGCCGGCTACACCTTCTTCTGGAGCGGCCGGTCAAAGGCAGAGCAACGCGACGCTGGTGTCGCCTTTGCCATCCGGAGCGACATCGTGGGACGACTGCCCTGTCTGCCACAAGGTAGCAATGATCGCCTGATGAGCCTCCGCCTGCCTCTTCGGGGAGACCAGTTCGCCACCATCATCAGCGCCTACGCTCCCCCAATGACGAGCTCTGATGCGGCGAAGGACAAATTCTACGAGAAACTGCACGCTCTGTTGGCGACTGTGCCAAAGGTGGACAAGTTAATTGTCCTTTGTGATTTCAATGCCCGCGTCGGGACGGACCACGCTGCCTGGCAGGGAGTGCTGGGTCCCCACGGTATCGGTAGCTGTAACGATAACGACCTCAGTCTTCTGCGCACGTGTGTGGAACACCGTCTCCTGCTATCAAACACCTTCTAATGCCTTCCGAAGTGGGAGAAGGCCACGTGGATGCACCCTCGGTTGCGGAGCTGGCAGCTGCTGGACTATGTTCTCGTCCAGATGCGAGATCGACAGGACTGATGGTACCCAGGGTGATCCGTGATGCGGATGGTTGGACAGATCATTGCCTTGTCATCTCCCAGATGAGGCTCCGACTGCAACCCCGATGAAGGCCCCAAGGTAATCGGCCACCAAGTAATTTAAATACTCTTTTGTTAAATTTGCCTGCTAAATGTTTTGATTTCAGAAACCAAATAACCGAGAAACTGGAGAACCTGCATGCTCCAGATAATAACGGTACCGTGGAAACACGATGGTGCCAACTGCGAAATGACATCCAGTCTACCACCCTCGAAGTCCTCGGACGTGCACGCCGTCAAAACCAGGACTGGTTTGATGACAATGACGCCGACATTAGCAACTTACTCGCGGAGAAGAATGAACTACACAATGCCTACATGGACCTTCGGACTGATGCCACCAAAGCAGCCATCTTCAGATGCCAACGCCTTGTACGGCAACGGCTGCGGGTGATGCAGGATGCCTGGATGATCCGAAAGGCTGAGGAAATCCAGGGTTATGCGGACCGAAATGAAATGAAAAACTTTTTCAAAGCCATCAAGGCCATCTATGGCCCGTGTTTCAAGGGGACCGCACCGCTGCTCAGCTCTGATGGCACAACACTGCTGACAGAAATCGCGAATTCTGAAGCGCTGGGCTGAGCACTTCAGAAGTGTCCTTAATTGCTCATCAGCCATCTCCGATGCTGCCATTGACCGGCTCCCTCAAGTAGATTCGGTATTTACCTGAATACCAAACTGAAGATGTACAAGGCCGTCGTCTTGACGACACTCCTTTACTTAGCGGAAACCTGGACCGTCTACTCGAACCAAGCCAGGAAGCTGAATCACTTCCATCTCAGCTGCCTCTGCAGAATACTGAAGCTGAGATGGCAAGACAGGATCCCGGACACGGAATCCTCAGCATCCACGCCATGCTGAGGCAAGTGCAACTGCGATGGAGCGGCCACCTGGTGAGGATGGACGACGAGCGACTACCCAAACGACTTTTCTATGGAGATGTCGCTACGGGTGCCAGCCGACAGGGAGGTCAAATACGACGCTACAAAGACACTTTGAAGAAATCTCTTAAGCAACTGCAAATCAAACCGGCTACCTGGGCGGACCTCGCCCAGGATAGACCGGCATGGAGAAGATCCGTGAAGACTGGTGCAGCAATCTATGAGGCCAACCGGATCGCCGCCGCCAAGGCCAAATGAGCGGCACGAAAGTCACCAGCGCCCCGGACCAAGACCGTCGATGCCCCGGCCCTGCCAACATGCCCGCACTGTCAACGCATCTTCCGCGCGCGAATCGGTCTGCTTGGACATCTTCCGACGTAATGCACCAACAATCCGACAATTCCACCTTCTACGTCAACTTCTGCCAACCCTCCTTCAGAATCGTTCACCTTCACTCCTGGCATCAATTCCATTACTCCCACCATCATAGAGACCACATCCCAATACTCATCGCCTGTTACCCCCACCACCGCAACCACCACCGCCTTCGCTTTCACTACCACCACTACCACCACCACCACCACCAGCGATGGGGACTCTCTCCTAAACTGTCCTCAATGCGACCGCACATTCACCTCACGCATCGGCCTGATTGGTCACTTGCGAATCCATCGTACAGAGACTGGAGAACCAGTGCCTGGAGCACCAACACAGCAGAGATCGCCGCCTCCACTGCCCTCACTGGCCTCACACATTCACTCATCGCATGGGCCTATTCGGTCACATGCGCATCCATGACAGCGGAATTCCCCGCAATACCGACAACACCGATAAAACATGCACACCCTCCCTTCCTGCTACTCTTACCGCCACTGCCACCCCCAATAACATAAATGACATCCCAGCCTCCCCCTTCCCCAGCCTCTACCGATTTCTCCTGCCCACACTGCGCCTGAAACTTCAACTCACGCATCGGCCCGGTTGGTCACATGTGAATCCATCCCATGGAGGCTGGTGAACCAGTGCCTGGGGCTCCGACATACGGTCAACGCGCCCGCCTCCACTGCCCTCACTGCTCCCGCACATTTATACACCGCATGGGCCTTTTAGGACACATGCGCCGCCACGACAATCTCCGGTAAACCACCGGAGACTAATGTTTGTGGAATTACTACCTGAAAATGTTTATAGGCCAACGTCAACGTCCTCCACCCCCGAGGTCCCAGACACACCGTACGTAGGATATGACATGCTCTAAGGGCGTTACGGAGTGGATTGCTGTCGGACGGAGAGCTGAAATCACACACCAACTAAAAGCTACTATGAGCAGCAGGATTCTGAGAATAAAAGATCGCTTAGACTTCACGAAACAGTTTGGTGTTGACCCTCGTATCCCATGCCTTTATACGTCTAGTTTATATTTCCACAGGTCAGACTAAATGCATTCTGGAAGCGCACATGCACGAGCATAAGCTGTTTGTGCGACAGGGTGATAAAGTAGCAGAAGTGGCTGTCCACGCCTTCAAATCGGGTCACCAGTTAACAACACGGTCGCGAAGATAATTGCTTAAGCTGCGAGATTATTTAAGCCTGATGCTTTGCTGAGAACGCAGCTATCGTGCCCCCTGAGTCGATTCCTGTGCCGTTATCTCCAAACCTTCAGTATTGGCAGTTAGTTGGTCAAAGTAATCTATAACTGCCACTTGTGCTGTTGTTGCTGTTATCTCTGACGGTATTCTATTGGGGGAGTTCAACGACCAGAAAAACAAACAAATGTTTTCAATGCTCTATAGTCCTCCTTCGTCTTTACTACACATCTACCTGGAACCCAAAGACATGTCGCTATTCAGGGCAATGCTTGCCTTCTAGCGCTTGGACGTTTGCTAGGGGAACATTTCAGGTATCTGTCAAAAGAATATATACGATGAAGCCGTTTATATTTTCCGCTTTCTCTGAACTTCAAAAGACACGATCATTTCTGCTTTTATCAGGCTTTGTGTTTACGATCACGAGTAATCTCGTCTTTAGAGCCACCAAGTTGTTTCACAAAGTTAACAAGGATTACGTTTTTACGCAGTCTTCTGTAAAAAAAGGAGCTTTGAACAGGCCAAAGATAAAGAAATATGCCCTTGCTTTGTTCAAATTTACTCTTGGCAAAAGTGCTTCAAAAGTCTGAGAGTTATTATGTTTTAAAAACGTATGCTCCAAAATAAAAAAATATATATCAAGATTGAGTTTGGATAAATTGCATGCTTCACAGGCGGTCCTACGAAACTGCAAATGTTCGCAAGCGACAATAGGCAAGTACTCCTCTTGACAAGATTTATAATGCAGGATGGTTGGAAACGAGAGTGGGCAATTTCGCCAAACAACACATTTCGCAGTGATTCAATGCGGTAAATAAACATTCGCAAAACCCCATTATTTTTGGATATTTGCATAGGAAACGGTCTCCCTTGACAAATTTTCTCACAAACTGAGAAGAACCTGAGTAGCTGCCGGTTCCACCAAGCGGACGGCCGGAAAGTTTACTAAGAAGAAGCGAATACGTTAGCGAATGTTCGTCGTAAATGAAGTAGTTCATTACTTCTCGTCTAAAGAGACAAAGAAGCGCGTGATGAGTTTCAAAGCAATAAAAGGTTGAAGCATCGCACAAAGTCAATCCAGTTTACGACAACGAGACTGTGTGACATCCTGCCAAAGATGCTAGGAAGCGCTTAATCTAAAACATATACCCGTGCGACTGACACACGTGGCAGTCAAAAATGCTTCGCTTGGTGAGCAAAGGATCAAAATAGAACTGAAGACAATTGCGAATATTATAAATCTTATTCCTTAAACGAATGATCAAGGCTACAGGTAAATTGACTTACTGCGATAAAAAAAACCTGAATAGGCAGTGTTGAACGCTTGTAGAGAGCCACTGTGGACGTGTAGACACCTATTCTCATTTTTTGACCTTTTCCCTGCAGTTGCCGGGAGGCAAAGCTCTAACCAACGGCCGCGTGACTTTTTCGCCATCTATACAAACAATCTGGGAAAAACGCCTGGCTCCAAACGTTAACCTCGGTGGTTGAGTAATACTCCGGTGAAGACCCTGTCATCAGCATTTTTAAAGGGAAATAACTCTAGGATTTTTAGAGATTTTGTCTGTCTCATTTGCACTTTTATAGACGAAATATTATGCTGTCCTTGAGATATTGCGGGATTTGCAATAACTACCAGAGCAGTGAGCTAAGCCCCTGTTGCTTTGATCTCCGCCAAACTTTTCAATTTCGGTTAGAACCATGTCGGCGGCCCGAGCCTTTCCACTGGATATCCATTGCACTACTTGGACCGCTTCCTACGGCGATAACGGGTGATCGAGTTCGTCGTTGGTGTGCAGTTGAGGAAGTCTGTTGATGGCTTCCTGACGAGTTGTAGATGGACAGTTCAGGCCTCGTCCCAAATGCTCAGTCTAGCGCTCGGGGATCAGCAAGTTCTCCATCAGCAGAATTCAGTAGTTGCACAAACCCGGTTGTTTCCTACTCGGGGAATGCTTTGATCGTCCCGATGCAATACTGTCTATCCATGGAATTCAGTCAGTTTACGAGGTTATTTGTGTACCTTCGCGGGTCTTCTTTGCAGATATCAGTGACAGCAGAATAATGCAATTTTATTTGGAGCTGTTATTGCCAACACAGTGCTAAGGAAGCTGGTTTTGATAAGATCAGCTTCAGTCCCAGAGCTCAACACTCGAATTGCGGGGTAGAGCGCTGACTGGGTAGTCGAGCAGCCGGCAACGCGAATCAAACCACAAACGCGCGGTTACAGTGTGTGAATAGATATAGCCTGCAGATATCAGTGTTGTCAGAATCAAGTTTACATAAAATTCCAAAAAAACAGACACCACTACGAGAGTCGATACCATCCAGTTTGTCAGTTCCCCAAGGAAACATTATGAGCCGGATCCGATAAATGTTCAGTTCTCCTTTGCTTGTGGAGCTCTACCCAAATCGAAGAAATAATTCATGCTTCCTTTTAAGGTAGCATCATTCGTAAGCCTCCCATATGATATTTCGTGTGCAACTACCTACAAGAAAGAGATGGAGAAAAGTAGAAATCTAGCAAAATGGAAAACTGTTGGAAAATATGGAAGTTTTGCTAAACAACCTGCTCCAATTGTAGCTAAAAAACCAATGAGCAGGAAATAGAACTTCTACGAATTTTACAACGTTCAGTGCAGTTACCAACTTGAATCAGCGGCATACAGACAAAGCTGCCTTCATGCGGTATTGACTTCCACTTCGGCATCGATACACCGAAATCACGTTAGTTCTTGTCAAGAAATACTTGTTGCAATACTTGTTCATTATTCTGAACGTAGTCTTCCCAGTCACAGTTTCAAAACGACTGTAATTGCTTGGTCTGTTTGTCACGCGAAATCGGACCAATGATGTATAGGAAGATGGCCAATACCAACATCTAGATTTTCGCAAAAGCCATGGCAGGACATGCAAACAAAGCAGCGAGAAAATTCCTTTCAGACGGACTCAAATCTACGGCGCCAATAAAAAGTCAAAACAATCAAAGAACGTTACATCCGTGACAATTATTTGGCTTGGTGCCATCGCGTTCGCCCCCAAAGCTACCCAGTCAGAAAATCATTATAAATCCTGACATGCTCTACTCTATCCCCATAATTTTTCTGAGGCGAGCCAATATATCTGACCTTGATAATGCGCACCAATGCAAAAGATGAAGCAAGCGAGGAAAGTCGCACTCATGACAACCTGCTGACCGGACGGCCTTATATCGTCACCCCAAAATAACCCAGTCAAAAATCATCTGAAGGCATTATATGCTATGCTGTATACCTTTCATGTGATTGAGGTGACTGAATATATCGTGATCTTGACAATGCACACTGACCCGAGGGCAGGATGAACAAATATGTAATGAAAATCGAAGTGCCTGCTGAGTCGAATGGCGTGAGTTATAGCATCCGATGTTCAGACTACCCTTCTATCCCTTTATTCTGCTGCTCTACTAAGGTGTACGGCTTCCGGAGTTAAAAAAACTACCATGTAGTTCTGGTGCTCGAAGAGTCGCCATCGTCTTTACCTAGGCAGATACCAGAAATTTTGATATTCGGTTGTAGTATGCACCATGCATACCAGTAAAATGAAACCTAAGTAATGTTTACATTTTTGCAGAACATTTAACAGTGAAAGTAAGCCTCAAAAGTTGTTAAGAACCACATATCTGACGCCAGAAGTTGAAAAAAATGGATGTGCATCATACTGTGATGTTTAAAATTCGAAAGTAAATTAAGTATTTAGCCCTTACTTACTTTCTTATGTGAAGACGTGTCTATTTCCTAACCCATTGGTAAATGTGATTGTATAATTGTGTCTCAAAGGCATTCGATGATGACGATGCTTATGCGCATGCAGCTGCTGCTATGATAATGATGACGATGAGAGTTGTGCTAATACTTCACTGATCCGTGGGTACCTTCAAGATCTCTCAATGAGTGGCGGGAGAATCAATCTGTATTTCAACGTATTTTACCTTGGACAATACAGCATAGATAAAGTTCAATGCATCTTGTTGGAATCACAGCTCTCTAGTTACTTAGAAGAGACCGTTTTGGAAGAAAGAATCAGAGTTGTTCCAAATATCCACGCCAAAATAGGTAACTCTGCCTGCTGAATATATTTTCATCACGAAAAAGGGAAATTAACTTCAAGTCTATGCAAAATTTTAACTGTTCTCTTCAAACCATCGAGTTTGCGCCAGGGGATGAGAACAATAAACATTCGCCTTTCCCAGTCATCTTGATCCACGGAAAGTATGATGGGACCGTGAATACGACGACATACAGGAGGGTGACCAGTATACGTCAACTATTTGGTTATCATAGTCAGTACCGTTAATCCGCATAAATAGCACTTGTTGAATTCTCTTTATGAAACGAGAAACAAATTATGAACTGATCGAACGCAAGTGGAGTGGGTGAATTAACTCATGAGACGTGATTAAGGAAAGGGTGATTGGCTCGGAGCATCTCGAACGTTTTGCGTTTTGCTAAATAACCTAACAAATTCCAAAAAGATTTTTTTCTCAAGCAAAGCACATTTCTAAGGGAGTTCCTCCAGGAAAGTGTTCACCAGTTTTGACGATCCTCAATGTTACCTTACATTCAGACAATTTCCCACTTTACGAACGTTCAAAGACCACATTTGTGCCTTTCGGCCTGTTTTCCTACTAAAGGCAAGACATGAATATAGAATTGATTTTCAGCAAAAAAAGAAGTTTGATCATCTTTAAAAATCGTATTGGTATATGTCTAGGAGCTGATACCCTAAGATAATTTATAACGGATATAGGAACTCTTTTTGTTTTAACCAACTCCGATTTTCCAGATATGCAAGTATTCCATAAGAAGCGGCCAAAACACCCACCAGCAACCCATTATCTTTCAACACATGTTAAGAAAGGTTTGTTTGGTCTACTGCCTGTTAAAGTAAAACTTAGAAACGTAAGTAGCACGAGATAAGCAGTTTACGCCATATTTGTTACCTATAGGGTCACTATCTGGTACATACATCCTCGTAGAACGAAGCCTACGGTTATTAAAATATGAATAAAATGGCCCCTGGATAAAGAGAAAAGTCACACACTGCACCCTTTATCACCTTCTCTTCTTCATATTACACTGGTTCTTGGAGTGTTTAACCAAGCAGCATATAAAAACAGTTTACCCGTTTTTTGCTTGTGTCGTTTTATTTACTCAGTTGCTTACATGCGAAGGCTTTATGCTTGTCTACAAATAGGGTGTATAAAGTTTATATGAATGGTTGAGCCTTTGAAATTTCCGATTTTTCGTGCGAATATTGCTGTTTATTACCAAAGTAATATTAATAGAGGAATTTTGGACAGATTTGAATAATATGAACTTAAATACTTTTTGTTTTCCTTCGAATGAACGTCATTCATTACTTAGGAGTATTTTGGTGCATTTGTAGTGGTTTAGGATTGACCAGATATTTTTTCTTCATATACGCGCGTTTCCCCAGTTAGATCACCTATTTTGCTCCTGGTATTTGTGTGCGGCTGCTATATATCCATACACGCTTAGTACACGTTGGAGGGCTCTCATGTCCATAACAAGGCCAGCAAAGGGCAGACTAAAAGTCTCACGTTTGTTCCTAGTCATTTTTAACGTGCTCGATATTATCGCTCGTCTTCTACGACTTCTCCGACCCGACACCATTCCTAGGCGTGATTCAACAATTCAGTGCGAGATCATCATTACCGGGGACCCCTTCTGTCCGATATGACTCTTTGTTTCACCTATCAGATATGGTTCGGTTCTCGCAACCTAACATACATTGAACCAACTGATAGATAATTTCAAACATGACGAGAAAATGCTTAAAGACAGCAGAAATTGTGAACTCTCTGGCCTTTTAACACGCGCCTCCCGAGCACTTCCGGCGGATCTGATGTCAGTATTTCCTTGCGAGGTCCCCTCTGAAGCTGACTTGGTGCAGCTTAAACAAGGAAACATTGGAGGAAAATGCCAGCGGTGGCCTGGCGATGGCTATTAGAGTCTACGGGGGCGGGCGACAGTTTAACTGCGCAGATCGACAGGTGCCGACCGACCCCCCACACCTCCTTTTGCGCTCCCGAGGACGACCTCAGTTGCGGTGTCATCGCAGGTGGAGGGATAGTAGTCACCACCACGACATTCCCCCCTTCAGAGTTTGGCCGGGTCAACCATGCGCCTACGCGGTCAGCATCACGATTTACTGCTGTGGGACGCATAGTGGAGTCATGGTGGTTTTTGAAGCCCCGGTAGAATCAAAAAAGAGGTAAATGCGAGCAGCCCACCTTCCCACTGTGGCGGGTAAAACAAATTTTTGCCTCTGTCAGTGCGTGACTGCACAGATACTTACTTATTTACCATGCTGACAGCATAAGTGCAAGCTAAAAATTGCCGAGCTTGAGGGATTAACACCAAGGTTATGCAGTATTTTCGTCCGAAATTCAATAAGGTAGTGTATGAGAAATCACTTTTCAAAATTTTCGACACAATACTTTGACGTTTTAATGAACCAGCTGTGGAGTTGGATGTCCTTGGCCCGAACGATATACTCACACGAATGACCATTTCTCGTCACGAGTGTATTTCTCCTGCAACTCACTCTGGGGCGTTGTTCATGTTGACTTTGCCTACACGATTAAGCACCACTAAGAATCTCAACATAAATGATATTGTGTAGATTGTTGACTTTTATTGTAATTCTTGTCAGTAGTGTCTTTCTGTCTATAACATTAGCCACTGAGTGGCTGTTGTCGGTGTTTGAGACTGAACTCCAAGGCACTACGGGACGAGTGAGGTCCGTAACCGACCTGTGAGTGCTCATCTACACTGGTACTATTTCCGAACCGACAAGACAACAAGCCCACAGCGCTGTGGGTTAGAACGTTAGACCCTTACCAACAGGTTCGCGGGTTCCAGCCTCGGTTGCATCAAAAATGGGTTTCACTACGGCTGGCTGATGAGGGCTCTTCCAGTCTCCCTCGTCTTTCTCGGTAATGTCTTTCTGTCTATATCATTAGCCACTGAGTGGGTGCTGGCGGGGTTCGAGAGTGAGCCACAAAGCACAACAGGACACGTGAGTTCCGTACCCACTCGGTGAGCGGCCAGCTACCACTACAAAATATATGTTCTCCTATTGTTGTTTCGTTCGCTTTGAATACGCAAAAATGTTCACATATTAACTCTCGAAAGGTCACTTAACTTAGTTCCAGACGAACTTAGATAACAGCCGGCAATCCACCATTTGGTCCCCTCATCGCTTGCTAGAAGTATAAATATAGAAGACTAGAGAGTTTTAGAATATAACATTATGTCTTTCATTCACGTAACCAAACCTTTATATATGGACGAAAATCGTGCCTTTTCCTGCCATGGGATAGACCAAACTGGAGGGGAGGCGAACAGAGCTTGCTTCATTTCACGCACTTAGTCAAAATCGGTGAACAGGTTGATGAACGACTCAAACAGCTGTATGTTAGTAATCACTAAAGTAGCATAATTACATCAGATAACACCAACGATGACACTAACTGGTGTCGGAAATTGTCTCTTTGAACTATTAGATGAGTCCATTGCTATCGTGGTGTTTTTGTCTATAGACAGGTTTGTAGATTTTATCCGGGAACTCTGACATGACCAAGTTATTTTCTTTGCCTCAATTTTCTTCCAAAAATTACTTAGAATTCTAGGCGGCTATGACGAGTACAAATGACGTGCAGTCAGGTTCCTCGGCTTACCCACCACGCCGAAGATCAGTCTTGAATAATCTGTAGCCAAATGCTTCCAGCTTCAAAAGAGATAATTTTGAGAGGAGTCCTCCCCAACTATGCACCCATTTCCTCCTCCCGAAAATCAAATTTGGCAGTTTTGGCAGATTAATAAATAATATGTGAATGCGTCTGCTAAATTCAAAAAAACGTACGTATGATTGCTAGTCGCATTCCAAAGCTACGAGGGGAATTTCTACACAGCAACGATAATAAAAGACCTAAAACTCTTATGCACACTCAACCAGTGTCTTCGACCGATCATCAGGATAATGGAGGCGAAAACGCCGACCGCTCTGTCATTTGCATCTCCAGCTATCCATTTTTCACCTTGCTACCATGAGGAGCCTAGATACAGACTGGCTTGCGAAGCCAAAGTATCAGACAAATTACAAAATACGTGGCAGTTCAATTAACTCTGGAAGTCTATCAAGTTTCCTTACACTTTAATCATTAGGTAAATAAGCGTATTCGACAAAGTATCAAATTGGGGCTTCCAATTCCATTTAAGTCTCTTGAACATAAATTTATGTACAAGACACCAGAAATTGTTCGGTGTTTTGGCGTTCTCCTTTTCTTCATTTAGCCCCATCCATAAAAATCCCATTGCCACCGGTCCCGTATTACTCACTGACTTATCCTTTGTTCGATGAGTTGCGTCACATATTACGTTCTTGCCAAGATGACTAGCAATAACCTTAGGTTAAACGGCTCCGGGGGCGTAATCCTCCAAGAGGACGTCAGATCACACTTCCAAGGGAATGCATAAGCTTACTACCCGGTGAGTTCAACGACGATAAGTCAAATGCTTGCATTGTACCAAATCAAATCATTAAGCCCCATCCATAAAAATCCCATTGCCACCGGTCCCGTATTACTCGCTGACCTATCCTTTTTTCCCTGAGTTGGGCCACATATTACGTTCTGGCGGATATATTTTATGGCACTTATCTTTCGTACGTAAGTGACTCGAAAAATTGCGTGCGTGCCGACGCAACAATGTTTCAGGAACAAAAAAAGAAAGATAGTTCTTAGTAGTCGGACTCGACTTTAGAGGCTGAACTTGGTAGCCCAAGTTTACCAAGTTGATTTACTAGCCACTGATGACCATCCTGGTTTTACTCAGCAGGTTAGTGTAAAAGGAATGTTAAACCGCAAGCAAGGTAGTAGGGCAAATAGGCTCATCTAGATGTGGAGTTGGTAAAGGACGAACCACCCGTGAGTGCATATATTGTTAAAATTGACGGCAATTTATTGATGAGCATACCCAGAGAGCAGATTTTGTGATTGAGCCTTAAACGAGAAAATTTGATTGTACTGACATCCGTTTCACGGAGTGAAATACATTTTATTTTCAAAATATCATTTCAAGGTTTCAGGAGAAATTCCTCCATTTAGCAAGATAAAAAATAGGCACGCGATGAAGGTAGCACCAGAAGGTCCTAACACGCCACGCTGTAACTATCGAAATCAAGGACAACCATTAGGGTCAAAGGAAGAAACCGGATTTTTTGTTTCCTTCAAAACGATGATGAAGTAGTGAGCAGCTGACCTCATTATTATATTTTAGCGCAGAGGAAAAAAACAGCATGTAGCGAATAAAATAAACCCACCGGCATGTTTGGAAAAGAACACAGATGAAGGATTCCTAATTGCGGCCACTCTATGGCCCGTGTTCGCTGAACACGCTTGTAAATTTGCAAGGAACTAAGATGCCCTCGTTATAACCTCAGTTTATTCAGTGTAGGAATAGCTTTGCAATTTTTCCCACTCTCTTCTATATGCAGTCCTACTACAGTTACTTTCCCCGCATTTGAGCCCCACGACAAGGACAGTGAGTCCAAATCCAACCGACCCGAAATTTTGGCGAGCTCTCCCATGTTTGAAGAACGTCTCGGAAGCCGTCAGCCGCATGGAGTTGGGGTTGCACCCATCAGGTGCCGGGAAACGGCAGGCGCCACGGCAGGAAACGTCTGGAATCGTTTACCGGATGTGATAGAGTTTGTGGGCAAAGCAACTATCTCGGAGAAACCAGAAGATTACTCCGGACGTGAATGACTGAGCACCGAGCAGCGGTCATGTGTGAATTTATTTTAAAATTTTCATCAGATGACTTTTCATTCAAAACGATGCAGACTTAATGCGCAGATTAGTTTGTCATTGCACTGCGATCAAACAGAGAGGGGAAAATTAGGATATAATGTGTAGAATGTGCCAATCGATGTACAAATGAAAAATTTTCCATTTGATTGGAATGCGGAAAATTGCAGCTCAATTTCAAATACTAACATCCGGAAATTGAGGCAAAGAGACGGATATCTAGATTTCTGCTCTACTACTCTTAAGAGAGCGATTACATAATAACCGCGCCGAAAAAAACAAAGGAGACTGGAATGAGCATTTATGGCTCATTAGCCATCATCAGTCAGTCATACCCAAGCCCAGGTACTGCCGCACTAGAGGCTTGAACCCGCGACCTGCTGATGACGGCTAATGATCCAGAAATGCCCACTCTAATCTCCCTTATCTTTGTTGGCATTGGCAATCTGCCTTTACTACTACTAATCGCTGTGCGGTTGCTGGTGGGACTCGAAAGGGAACTCCAAAGAAGAGTGGGATGAGTGAGTTCGTTAACGATCGGTGAGCGTTCAGCAAGTAATGCAGAGTGATTACCCTAAGAAGACTAGGGGCCGACTATTTCGAGTTAGGGAAGACATCGATTGCATGCAGCAGAGGGTTTTCAGTTTCCACGACATTTCTTTGCGGTATAGATTCGTAGATTGTGCACATACAAAAGCCTTACTAAGAAATAATACGTAACTTCTTCTAGCTAAATAAAGCCAATCAATGTTCAGATATTCCAATAAAATTCAGGTAATTTGCCCATGAAAATTACTAAGGCAACAACGTGCCTGAATTAAGTCCAGATGTAAGTTGATTTACGAATACAACCACTTATTTCAGAGAGAAAAATTTATTTCAGAGCTGATGAAAAGATTATAAGTTATGCATGAACCGACTGTTCTGTTTAAAGCGAAAGCGGGAAACGACAGAAAGACCTAGGTGGTACTCAGAAAATAATTTTGCCAGGATATCACACCCGAATTTACGAAGGGGATATAAGAGGATACAACCAAGCTGAAAGAGGAAAGGAAAACGAAACTACTGCGTGCCAGTTCGTGGTTTAAGTCAAAAATAAATGCGATCTTTTTGGATACGATAGAGATCTGGAAGAAAGGCAGCTAGTGTCGCAGCCTTGAGGAGCGTTTCTGACCTCAAAGTGCGGAGAAGTTAACCTCATCTTCCCACATGAGTCTAAAGTGCCTGTCCACCAAAAAAGTGGACGTGAAGCTTCTAAGTGTGCAATAAGTCTAAACCAATATGGTAAAAGCCTTTCGAAAGTGCACGAGCAAGCTTAGATTTTGCCGTCTTCGAACAAAACTCCCTAGAAAAGCTCCCTGACGTAACCTATTATGGGCACTTTAATAGTACTGCACTGGGTAGGTAATGTGCCAACAAAATCAACACTTACTTGTCTGTTTGTTTGTAGTCTGACATTTCAATAGCAAAATGCAGTTTGCCCTAAGAGATTTGTGAAGTCGCATTATAAAACCTTTGAATGAAACGCATTAATTTGCTCGTCCGGAAGTATTGAACTTGAACTGGTCATTATCCTCTGCGTCTGGCATTTCTACCCTTTACCGCCTAGGCCCTCTTCGGGAGGGTATACGGAGTCTCCTAAGCCGCAAGAAGATCGGTACGCCGGCCTATTGAGCAGTTGACGTTTCTAGTAGGTGTTTGTCTGACTGGCAACTACTCAGGCACAAACCCTTGATCGTAACTTAAAACGTTAGACATATAAAGAACACAGTTCAATGAAATCCTATTATTTTAACAAGCTAACTTGGGTTAGAGTTTCCAGTATCATTCTGCATATCCGACTAGGCTCTTTTAAACCGAAAGCTGGGAACACTGTCGAGGAACTTTTCCGTGTTAAATACGCCCAGTTCGGAAGCCTGGTTCGACAGAACAAGGCCCCAGAACATCACAAAAAATCAATTTAAGATGTCATGTTATGCAAGCCAAATGGAAGACGATAGCCAGCAGAGTATAGGGCTAATATTTTCATATCGGTAGGTTGATTAAACGTTAGGTAAACTTGCGTTTAAAGTTCACAGACTAGATGTTGTAATCTTTTGTTCAGGGAAAATCATGCATTCCCATATGATATTAGACAACTATCATAAAAGTCAAAAGGACCGTTAGTAAATGCGAATTCATGCCCCTACTTGAATAAACGTCTAACCTTCTCAAAAATTCCCGAGTGCAAGTTACTTTGAGAGCAAATATGCCATTTGTAGACTAGCAAAGCTTACAGAGAAGTAATGTGCGATGCGATGAGTACGGGAAAGGGTGGTTATGGTCATATCTTCAATGAAAAACGTTAACATTTATAACGGCATTGAAAATCCATGTGGGCATGTTCACTTTTAAGTAGTCATCTTTTTTAGCGAGAGTTATTTTTGCAGGTGATCAAAACGACTCGCGTTTAGAAGTCAATGTTCCGACGTAAGACGTAGAATTTATTCCCTCCCATATAAAAGATGCGCGTGAAATTGCGGCTCACGTCTAAAGAGAAAATTCCTCAATCTACTGTCACTTTGAGTCATAGATTTGTTGTTATTCCCTTGTTTCAATAAAAACGCACAATTTTTCCAGGTCACAAAACGAACGCATCAGTCTCTTAAGATTTGGAGCGCATGAGAGCGCGTAGTAGCAGAATCATCCTGGCATATATTAGGTTAATTTTCTCTTTTAAATATTACTAAGTAACTCCCTGAGCAGCCTACAGAATTTTAAAATTAATTTATGTGAAATAAGAGTGAGAAGCCCTTGAGTCATTGTGTAAAACAGTGAAACTCATGAACAAGGATTACATTGTCAACTTTGCTTCTGATCACAGTATATAAGTAACCTAAGTTTTGTTAAAAAAATGCCTTCATCCAACAAAAGGCGATCTTTTGGCGGCCATCTGTCAATGACACGTTTGTTATCAGCAGAAGGAGAGTACCACAGAATTTGCATAACCTGTTCGACGCAGTTGCTCAACAGTAGCCACCACTGTTGAGTTTGTCAGACGACGTCTTACCTGCGAAAATTGGACAACTGTTTACGCGAAAAAACGCAAACCACACAAATTCTATTTTTTAAGAGAAAACACCTGGTGGCTGACAATTGCAACAGTGTGGAATGCTCTTTAAACGGATTCGAATACATTGCATCCATCCGGAAGATAAAAATTAGGAGGTTCAACATCCCTCCAGCTAAGTTGTGTGGAATGACCATAGAAAGACGTTTATAAACGAACACCTACGTCCTCATCGCCGGAGGCCTCAAACAGGAGTACCATACGGAGGATATGGCATGCACTACGAGCGGTTCAGAGTTCATCGCTGACGGACTGTGTTGGAATTGTACGCCAACTGAAAG
Organism: Schistocephalus solidus; assembly: GCA_017591395.1. Lineage (NCBI taxonomy): Eukaryota > Metazoa > Platyhelminthes > Cestoda > Diphyllobothriidea > Diphyllobothriidae > Schistocephalus > Schistocephalus solidus. Next base: position 87,239 of record WEDG01002781.1, on the reverse strand, counting down.
CTACCATGTACATCAGGATTCTGAAGAGTAAGGTAACGATTAGATTCCACAGAACAGTTTGGTGTAGTGCTCCGTATCCTTTGTCTTATCTGACCTTATAATTACAAAGGTCAGACCAAACGGATTCTGGAAACGCATATGCACGGTGTAAGCCGTTTGTGCGACGGGGTGATGAAATATACCACGTGACTGTCCACATCTTCGAAAAGGGTCAGGATTTAACATCACGAACGCCATGATGATTGCTCATGTTGTGAGATACCTGAAACCGGGGGCTTTGCTGAGAACGCAACCAGGCGACAGATGCAAATTGTCCCTCTCCCTTTGCAGTTATCTCCAGAACTCCGGCATTTGTCGTTAATTGAGCAAAGTACTCTATAGATGCCAAATGTACTGTTGCCGCTGTTATTTCTTCAGAGTGGTTCTTGTAATAGTTCGAAGGCACAAAAAAGGACATTTTTCCAAAGCTCGATAGGTGTCCTTCACCTTTACTCGCAGATATAACAAGAACTCAAACATTTCCCTCTATTCACGGTTATTTTTGCTTCCTAGCGCTCCTGTTTTTGACGTTGATGCCACAGCTCTTTTTCCGCTTTGTCCGAATCTTCAAAGGATTCGATCACTTTCATCTTTACAAGTCCTACTGTTTCTAATAATAAACTACTCATTTTGTAAAGCCCCCGGTTGATTCATATTGACCACATGTTAACGTTTTTAGGCAGTCTTCTGCAAAAACTTTCTGATGTTCAATATTTTCCAACAACGGAGTGCCACGAAATAAACAAATATATCTGGATTGAGTATGAATAAATTACATGTTTCACATGCAGTTCTAAGATATCGGCAAGCGACAAAATGCAAGCACTCCTCTTGATGAGATTTTCGAGTTTAGGTTGATTTTAAAGGAAATTGTGCAATTTCACCAACAACACATTTCGCAGCGCTTTAATTCGCTAAAACTCCTCTACAAAACCAAATAGGAAGCGGTCTTACTTGACAAAGATTTGGACAAAATTGAAGGAGCCTGAGTAGTCACCAGTTCTATCGAGATTGAGCTAAGCAGATGGCCCAAAATATTATTAAGAAGAAATAAATACATTATGATACTTCCTAATATATGCATTTCCACTTTAAGATATGCCCCTGGAAGTAGTTACCGTTAAAAGGTTTCAAACAAAACGAAATGACTTAAATCACCCACCTTATAACTAGTGTAATTTTTTCAATGAACTTTTGATGCCTCTATGATTCCGAACATCTTTACTAGAAGACATGCAAAAACGCCCAACGTATACAAATTAGCTTGAAAAATTCTTTTCCTGAAAATTTCGAACTTAAATATAATTCTCCCCGGTTTCTCGATTTACAAATAATTTTTAATCAGAATTATCACTGCACTTGTGTATACGAGCCGGCCTTTTGACGTTCTTCCGTCGACGACACGTTTCTATTTCGGCCGAATGAGAGTGCCAAAACCTTCATAACTTGCTAAAAGTAGTCTTCCCGAATGTAAAATCAAGGAAGGGAGGCGAAGAGGAGTGTCAGGTGCCCTTTGTTTTGAGTTTGTCAGACAAAGTCTTACCTGAGAAAAAGAGACAATTGTTGACGCCAAAGCTGTGGGAACCACACAACTTCTCAGCTTTCACATCAACCACCCGGTGACTCACAAATGCAGCGTTTCGGAAACGTTCGTTAAATGGATTCAGATTCATGGCAGAAAACCATAATATAAAACCGATGTGTCTCGATATCTTCCCGACTAATGTTTGTGGAATTACTACCTGAAAATGTTTATAGGCCGACGTCTACGTCCTCGACCCCCGAGATCCCAGACACACCGTACGTAGGACATGGCATGCTCTAAAGGCGTTACAAAGTAGATTGCTGTCGGACGGAGCGCTGGAATCGCACACCGACTGAAAGCTACTATGAGCAGCAGGATTCTGAGAATAAAAGATCGCTTGGACTTCACGAAACACCTTGGTGTTGACTCTCGTATCCCGTGCTTTTATACTTCTAGTTTATATTTCCACAGGTCAGACTAAATGCATTCTGGAAGCGCACATGCACGAGCATAAGCTGTTTGTGCGACAGGGTGATAAAATAGCAGAAGTGGCTGTCCACGCCTTCAAATCGGGTCACCAGTTAACAACACGGTCGCGAAGATAATTGCTTAAGCTGCGAGATAATTTAAGCCTGATGCTTTGCTGAGAACGCAGCTATCGTGCCCCCTGAGTCGATTCCTGTGCCGTTATCTGCAAAACACCATTATTTGTGAATATTTGCATAGGGAGCGGTCTTACTTGACAAATGTTCTAACAAACTGGGAGGAGCCTGAGTAACTGCCGGTTCAACCGAGATTTAGCCAAGCGGATGGCCGAAAAGATTACTAAGAAGAAGCGAATACGTTAGCGAATGTTCGTCATAACTGAGGTAGTTCATTAATTATCGTCTAAAGAGATAAAAAAGCGCGTAAATGAGAGTTTCAAAGCAAGAAAATGTCGAAACATCGCAAAATTCAATCCAGTTTACGACACTGAGACTGTGTGACGTCCTGCCAAAGATGCTAGGAAGCGCTTAATCTGAAAAATATACCCATGTTACTGACGCACGTGGCAGGCAAAAATGTTTCGCTTGGTGGGCAAAAGGCCACAATAGAACTGATGACAAATGCGAATTTTATAAATCTTATACCTAAAACGGATGAGCAAGGCTACTGGTAAATTGTCTTACTACGATAAAAAAAAAACTGAAAAGACAGTGCGGAACGCTTGGGGAGAGCCACTGTGGGTATGTAGAGACCGATCCTCATTTGTTTACATTTTCACTGCAATTGCCGGGAGGCAAAGCTCTAACCAACGGCCGCGTGAATTTGTCGCCATCCATACACACAAGATGGGAAAAATACCTGGCTCCAAACGTAGACCTCGGCGGTTGAGTAATACTCCGGTGAAGACCCTGGCATCAGCATTGAAAAGGGAAATAATGCGATGATTTTCAGAGATTTTGTCTATCTCATTTGCATTTTTCTAGACGAAATATTATGCTGTCCGTTAGATATTGCAGGATTTGCAATAACTACCAGAGCAGTGAGCTAAGCCTCTGTTGCTTTGACCTCTGCCAAACTTTTCGATTTCGGTTAGAACCATGTAGGCGCCCCGAGCCTTTCCGCTGGACGTCAGTTGCACTACTTGGACCGCTTCGTACGGCAATGACGAGTGATCGAGGTCATCGTTGGTGTTCAGTTGTGGAAGTCTGTTGATGGCTTCCTGACGAGTTGTAGATGGACAATTGAGGCCTCGTCTCAAATGCTCAGTCTAGCGCTCGGGGATCAGCAAGTTCTCCACCAGCAGAATTCAGTAGTTGCACAGTCCCGCTGGTTTCCTACTCGAGGACTGCTTTGATCGTCCCGATGCAATACTGTCTATCCATGGAATTCAGTCATTTTACGAGAAGGTTATTTGTGTAACTTCGTGGGTCTTCTTTGCAGATATCAGTGACAGCAGAATAATGCAATTTTATTTGGAGCTGTTATTGCCAACACAGTGCTAAGGAAGCTGGTTTTTGATAAGATCAGCTTCAGTCCCAGAGCTCAACACTAGAATTGCGGGGTAGAGCGCTGGCTGGGTAGTCGAGCAGCTGGCAATGCAAATTAAACCACAAACGCGCGGTTACAGTGTGTGAATAAATATAGTCTGCAGATATCAGTGTTGTCAGAATCTAGTTTACATAAAATTCCAAAAAACAGACACCACTACGAGAGTCGATACCATCCGGTTTGTCAGTTCCCCAAGGAAACATTATGAGCCGGATCCGATCAATGTTCAGTTCTCCTTTGCTTGTGGAGCTCTACCAAATCGAAGAAATAATTCATGATTCCTTTTAAGGTAGCATCATTCATAAGCCTCCTATATGATATTTTCTGTGAACTACCTGCAAGAAAGAGATGTAGAAAATTAGAACTCTAGGAAACTGGAAAACTGTATGAAAATATGTAAGTTTTGCTTAATAACTTACCAATTCAGTATCACCAATCGACCGACGCATTGTGTGGTACTGTAAAACGTCCTTGGCCTGATGCGATTGTCTTCCAATAGTGCGCAAGAGTCTGTTCCTCTCCGGCCAATCGTATTATTTCAAGGTATTCCAACCTGGTAGAGAGACTGTTTCGAATTTCCACGTTTTGTGTACTGATTCAGATACGACAGTCAGCTCGTCAACACAATTCTTGGAGAAACTTAAAGGGATAATCCTCCTACCAGACGACATCGTATTATCTTTTGATGTCACGTTCCCTTTTAAAGGTCTTCTTCAGGATCTTGCAGTGGAGTCCAGAAAATTACTCCTGCAGATTAACTACGAGTAGACAGAGAATTGCATCGGACTCGCCTAAATCCTCCAACTCCTGTAGTTCGGTTTTGTTGCGTCAGTCACATTCGACGAGCCGGCTTTGCGGATTTCGGGACTCATAGGTGAGATGGTCCTGCAACGGTTGGAGTCACTGGGTTTCCAGTACATTCTGGGCTCGGTATGCGGATGATACCTTTGTCGTCATCGAACCAGATCATGGGTTGATACTCAAAAAACGTCTCAATACCGTCTTACCGGATATTCAATGTATGATAGAGGAGGAAGAAAACAACCCACCGTGCTTCCTGGATGTCCAATTTTGCCGCTAAGGTTATGGTGGTCTAAAAATAAAAGCCTTCTGGAAAGCGAGAGATACAACTAAAGTACATAACCTCAACATCAACCAGCCCATCAATCGCAAACGCTGTTGCATAAAGGTACTATTCCGGAATCCTGAGACGCCTTGTGGTGAAACGGAGGACAAGGTTGCCGAATTGAAATATATTCGATGGGTCCTGAGAGCGAAAGGCTAGCCAAACAACTTTTTTGACCAATGCATACGCGAACGACACGAGAGACTAAATCCAACCTACCTTTTATTTTGGTGAGCATTTCCATACGTGAAGAATTTCTCTGATCCCGTCAGCCACCATCTCAAGGCGCTTGCAGTTGGGGTCACAAACAGGCCAGAGGCAACGATCAGGCGCCGGGTTATGAGGCCGAAAGGCCCACTGCCATGGTAGGAAATGTCTGGCGTCAGCTACGAGATCTAATGCAGTTTTGTAATAAGAAACTATGTGGGGAAACCGTAAAAGTACTCCAAACGTGAATGGCCGAGCACGCATCAGCGGTGAGGAGTAAAGAAGCTATCTCTCAGGGTTCAGCTCATTTGACAGTATCCACCCATACCCTTAAGTTTCATGATGCCGAAATACTTGCCTGTGGTGATAACCAGGTGAGCCACGAGCTGCTCGAACCATGGTTCTCAGGCCCGTGGTCCAGCAACCAGCACAATAACTTTCCCTTCCTATATTCTGCACTGAGGTTTTGGTTAAGCAAGTTTATTAGTCACGGGGTGGGCTCATTTGACCAACACTTCCTATGACAGTGAACCAAATTGCCGGGTAATTAGTATCCAACATGATGATGAAATCACGGCCAATAACGACTCGGACGCGGACGGCCAAGCCATCGTCGCATCAATTACGATCCCGACAGTGACCACGAGAGCTGCTAATTGTCGTACGCATGTGATCATGTGGCAACTACTTGCTGTAAATACTGAGCACCCTGTGCCTATATCACCTTTATCTGCAACTGTCTCTGCTGATGTGTTTGAGTAAGAATCCGAAATGTCAGGCTAAAAACTTTTTCCAGTGATCAGATGTTCTTCCCCTACGCATCTATTTTACGAAATCTCCCCTCCTGCACTTGGGAGGTAATAACTAACGTTGTTTGAAGGCCACATCGATGAATATTTGCTCATTCACCTACTCCTGAGGAACGGGATATATTGGCCGTACAACAAGGCACATAGAAAAGACGGTACGTGAACACATATCTCCCTGGCTATGTGGAAGTGAAACCAAATCAATTTGAAGTTCTATTCTCGCATATCTAGTCGATATTATCATCCAGTCGATCACAAATAAGCCATTCAGGTTGTCTATCGGACACCAGCCAATTTCTCTAATTGCCTACGCCAACGGGTGCTAGTAACAGCCGCGGTCGGGGCTATACGGCTAGCAAATCCAGCGCTGTGTTGTCAGAAGACGCCGGTAAAGACACACTGCCTTCCGGTGGCCATCACAGGCCACCCCAACCACTTGATGCCAGGGTTTCACTTCGCGTACTTGCAGTGATGTTCGCTCTCCGTACTCAATTTTCGAACATCGCGAGCACCTTAACTCGTCCATCCTCCAATCCCAAGGAGCACATCACGCCGATCTTGCCATGCGGGTGGCGTGGAAACGATTATCGTTAACCATAAGAACCCTATACACCCTGGCAAACCCTTATACTTTCATTATCTCTGTAACTGTATTGGCCTGATGATGATTTGTTTAAAACATTTTTCGCAAAATTGGCTTCTGCATTTCACGCAGATTTTGTCAAAACCAGATGCCCTTAGCAAAAACACAGTTTATTGACCTAAGTGTTCATCTTCACGTCTCTCTGATTTCTTCTATGTGGAGTCTTACTGAAGTTAGTAACTCTGCCTTTGTCCAGCAGGATAACGACCCTGATATCGTCCTATTTCGTATAAAACAAAACCTTCGTATGGAAGGCAGGAATACCCATTTGAATAAAATTTACTTGACTGGAATTTTTCAGTACCATCGCAAGGTATTTTAATCAACAACGAACGGGCAACCCCGCGAAAGCTCCCCATCTACATTTGATTTTCATGCTCTTGGCGATAGGCTCTGTTTTTACCTCCAACGGCCTCCACAATCACCTAACACAACATGATACCTGTGAGTTCAGCATTTTTTATTTCCCGCTGTTACGAATATCGGTACATTTTTTATTTTTAAAAATAGGAGTTGATGTACATATTTTTGAATTTCTGATGGCGTGGTCGGGAAGTTTTGTATCATTCAGGATTCTTCTTAAATGCCAAAATATTGCATAGGGCTCGCCGCACATCATCTTGGTGTAAAGAAAGCTCTGCATCTAGAAAGCCGCTAAGGTATTTTTGAAAATGGAAAGGCAGAAAATTGTTCTCGCACTTGTGACGGTTGTGCAAGAGCCAAAAACAGCCTATCTCTCTACTTTAGCTCCCGGTCACAGCCTGCACCCGTGTAGAAAACTTAGGATGATAATTTGCCTGAGATGATGACAGGGATCCTACTTGATACCTGACGTAGTTGAAATGCCTCTAGAAAAATTATTGTTGTTTCCCATCAAGAAAAGTCTGAAAAGACCAAAAACGTTGGAATATATTAAGATAGTGAAGATAGTGATATGCTGATTTTAATTCAGTTAATAATACATGCCTCTTAAAGCCTAAATAGCCGGGAAAAAAACGTGCAGCCTTATATATTTCTAGAAAATAAGACTCCAAAGAATTAAGAGGCACTTTTATCATAATTGAACAGCGTATCTAGTAATTTATTCTACAAAAAGGGAGATAACTCCATTTGGCTTATAAATTCTCGAGCAAACAGTCCGAACATGCTAGCAAAATACAACATTCTAGACTAAAGGCCCCAGTGCCTGGACAAAAAGCATTCGGAAAGTATCTGCTAGGAGATTCTAATTGGTTGTTTGACAGAAAGCTTGAGGTATGTTTTTAGATTCAAGATCCAAACTAAAATGACTTGGTTAATAAAGTTTGTGATTTTCGGCATTTCCGAGACTTAACCACAAAATTTCATGAAAATTTACAGGTTAAAGAATGAGTAGGAACAAGCATTACTGATAAAACAGTATGCTCATGAGGAATACCAGAGCTCATTTGACAATTTTTAAATTCCGGGGTTACAAACGCATCCTGGCTATTCCTGATGAACTGCTAATCGACGGTTGAATGAGCAGTAGGTATCAAAAACCCTTTCCAGTTAATATCAATCGGTTTCAAAGGGATAATAACTACAGACCAGGTCGGTTGAGGGAAACTGCAAATGGCAGAGTAAAATTGCTACATACATCTGTGAATGTTACTTATATTTCAAAAATACCTCATTGATAAGACTGCTAGGACACCAAAACAACTACCACAGGCTTGTTCTCTGACGAGGATCACTAATAACTCACCATAAGGTCACAAGCTCTTTGTCATACTCGGCACTGTGATTAACGCGGTTATTCAGTCGACTGCATTTGCATCTGTGATCCACCGTTCACTTCCACAGAAATGAGTCAGCTGCGACTTCTTTCTGCCAAAACACACTGCGTCAAAGCAAGTGTTCGGGCTTTGTTATCCAAGTCACCAGAGCCACCAGATGACCGCTGACCGAGACAGTCCGGTGGTAACAATCAGTCTGATGAGCGCACCGCTTTGCTTTGACCTCACAACCTTTCCGACGTGAATATTCGGTGAGCGCACGAGTGTTCAGTGCAGGACGAATCATTTTGAAACAAAGGAACAATTCTCGAGGTGTGAAAACCTAGTCGGAACCCTATTATAGTAAAATAGAGGCAACTCTTTAATTCGATAGTGGAAAATAGTATACACACAACGTCACCAAAAACCAAACTTTTGTCGCAGTGTGCATTAAGTAGCAGCTTATTTGCTTGACAGGGGAGTTCGATGCAGTTTTTGACATCAGAAGCATCAGCATCGGCTGCAGTTTGCAAGGTTGCTGGATTGACGAACGATCTAACTTAGATTGCTTCGAGAATCCAGTAATTCCATGCTGATACATCGAATAAGCAAAGTACCCATCGTAAATATTTTCCGAAAGACACTAGTAAAAGCGACATACTTTGAAGCTAAAACAGTTCTTTGGGAAAGCAAAAATATCATATTGTAACTTCTCGACACTGCTCCCCCAGCCAACAGCTGAATGTACAGTACAAACAGTTAACCTTTTAAATATAGTCAAAATCAGTACTTATCTAACATTCGTTTCAAATAACGCTCGCTGTATGTCGAAATTACGTTTTGAATTATTGATGTCTCTTCTACTTCTCAATAAGATATTTGTGCAAGGCCTCCAACTTGGCTCTTCGAGTAATTCAATAATTATCCCACGAATGGCCTCGAGTAATTATTGGCTCACTTTGTCTGATGCTCTGACGCATAAAATCCCTAGGGTACTTATACCAAGGAAGTAAGTTATAGAAGAAATTTATATATATATATATATATATATATATATATATATATATATATATATATATATATATATATACTACAAATGGTGGATACCCGCTCACCGATCGGTAACGGGACTCACTTGTCCCGTTGTGTCTGAGCGTTAACTCACGAGTCCCGCCAGCAGCTAAAAAGCAGTTAGGATTATAGACGGAAGAAAATAACAAACAAAGACGAGAGAGACTGGAATGACCAATTTTGGCTTGGTTGGCGTCGTCAGCCAGCCATACCAAACCCCGGCTGTTGCAGCACCTGAGGCGCGAACCCGCGTCTGGTTTCTCAGCTCCACATCAGACTTAGAGATCACCTACAAAATATAAACTATTTGAATCATGCTTCACAAACGATTCTGGGGTTGGTCAAATTCTGCGCTAATTCAAATCAACAGTATTTCTTCATTTCGTAGACAAATGCTGCGTTCACTTCCATTACTGTTTGCGAAAGTTTACGTGGCATTAAATCGACCTTCCGATCAATGCAGTCCTCCTCTGCGTGCATTGCTTCCAGGAACTCACGGCTTTTCCTCATAAGTTAAGCGCCAACAATGCCAGTGAGCTCTTAGGCAAATGTGTGTCCAGTTTCAGTCTGTGAATAATCACCTCGAATAGATTGTATTGTCGCCTTACCACTGAATGACGTTATTGTATACGGCTTGAGAGATATTTCATTATATGCAGTGTTAATGGAAATTCTAACATATGTTTTCTGTTTGAAAAGTTTTCCTAAGGAGGGTTTTAAGATGGATTATTCAGCAGCAAAATCTCAAAACATTTCAACTATTTTAGGACGCCAGCTTTCATATCATCTTCTTTCTGGCCGCCAGCAAAAAACACACTGTCGAAAATATTATTTAAGCAGTATGCATGGTCCCCAATCAATTTCGATGCCCATATAAGTCCAAAAAATTCTTTTAGAAAGCATGTACGGACTGTTTTTTTATTTTACCTTTTTCATCCTTCACAAAAGAAACTTCTTCCATTCCTGAAGAATTTTTAACCCAACACGCTTTTACAATTAAATTTAGGGTTTCAAACGGCAAGCAGTATATTTTCCACGTATAGCAAATCATCCATCTATATCTGCTATTAAGACGATATTCGCACTAGATATGAACCATGTTGCATAGTAAATGGACATTACACGATCATAGAAAATCTCATAATTAGGAATTATTTTAAAGCTGAAAGATACTCTTTTTTCGGTATAAAAGCTGAAAAACCATAATTCTCTACCAAATAAGTAAAAGAAAATATGCACATCTTTTCTATAAACTTATTTGAATTTGTAAGGGCATCGAACATCGATGGAAAAATCATGCTACTAAAGTAGTTATTTTCTACTGAATGGAATTTTGCCAGCGGCCGGAAAAAGTTATTCAAAACTAGCAACCCGACGTGGCCAAAATATCTTTGGATTATGCTGCCTTGATTATTAATATGACAACCTGAATTCAGTAATCTTATCTAATCGAGAACACATTTTTTGAATTTTGCTTGACATTTCGGGAGATAACACATCTACTCTACATATACATATCAGGAGGAAGGCGACAGGGCTTACCTGTAGATTGGTACGAAACGTTTTTGGGCTTATTTGTCTTCCTTCAGCCAAGCATCACCCTGCCCACCAGCTGGCATCGAGCGATAAATGTGCACACATACATATCCATGGCGCAAATGGTCTACCGACAAAACAAGAAAGTCTAGTAATGCCATTTCTGGCTTGTAAGTCGTCATCAGCCAGTCATATTTCACTCCCAGCTGTAGCATCCGTTACGAGCAGGTCCCGTAAGCCGATTGGTGAAGTCCTTGTAAAATTTCCTCTGGCAACCAACTGGAAAATGAGGCCATTGCTCAATGGCCGAACCTTTTAATCAATGGACAAATATCAAAGGTTCATTGTTCAGGTGTTCCGAACGCGTGGTAGGGTAAGACTGGCTGATTATGGTTAATAAGGGAAAGACCAAGCTCTTTTACGTAAAAAATAGGCTAAGATGGTTGAATGCTACAAAGATTGGATCTTTTTATCATATCACGATGCTAGAGTAGGTCGGAACTGAATGAATTCCTAAGATTTCAAAGTACATAAAAGCGAAAACATAACAACCCAAAACTCTAACCTAAACTAAACTCTCCTTTTGGAGTGGCATTCTGTTAGATTGAATGATTTAAGTGGAACACATAAGCATACGACTGCCAGAACTGCGCAGAAGGTGGCATTTAAAAAAATAGTTAGATAGAATGACAGCAACAATTTATGGTTAGTTATTCGGTTCAATTTTTAGTTCGAAAAAATGTGATCTAAATAGTCTGAAATAGCTTTCAAGTATTTGAAAAATCAATTTTAAAATCAAGGACGATAAATCTCTGAAACAGACTAAACTTAAAACCTCATATTTTACAGCATACCGGGCACGTCCGTGAGTTTCGACCGCTTAGATTTTAAAGTACTAAATAGGCAACAACTAACAATTACCCCGTGGTTGCTATTCAATGACACACACTCCGGATACAGGCTTTGGAAAAATCTAATAGGTTGGTTTGGCTGGTCAGAGCTATGTAGGCCTTGTATTTCAATGAGTACCAATTAACAGAAGAAAATGGTATATTCCAACAACTGCTAGCAGGAAATTTTTGTACTTCACCAGTATAAAACAATGCATTTACGTACTGTAAAATTTATAGATAATTAATGAGGTTAGATTAAAAAACCTTGTAATGCTTCGATGATGCGATAACCTTGCGGTTTTTAAATTTATTCATTGTAAGGTTTCTCTCCTTTTTTAACTACTACAATGAGACAAAACATAAGGTCTTGGTTTAGGGTAATTGTTGTCGCATGCTATATCTGACGTACTCTTTAAACCCATTATTTTCAGACTGGCTTGTCATTTTACGTGGCTACCTCCTATCAGGAGCCTGAGTAAATGGACTAGCTAAAGCGCTCGTACTGGATGTGTTAGAATATACTACTACTACTACTACTACTACTACTACTACTACTACTACTACTACTACTACTACTACTACTACTACTACTACTACTACTACTACTACTACTACTACTACTACTACTACTACTACTAATACTACTACCACTACTACTACTACTACTACTACTACTACTACTACTACTACTACTACTACTACTACTACTACTACTACGAATACTACGAATACTACTACTACTACTTCTTCTTCTACTACTACTACTACAACTACTTCTACTACTACCACGACTGCTACTAATACTACTACTACTGCGGAATCTTGTAAGATTTGGAAGCCTAGATCCCTGCTTGCCGTGATTATTTACCAGAGACTAGTTTTTTTCGAGTCAAATGTTGGTTTCTTATGCACCACACGTAAGTAAAACATTAACTTAGTTTCCTCTGACGGGCACGTTGTCTAAAACCAAGAGAATCTACTTAGAAAAGTTTGTCATTGCAAGAGATTCCCCCTTTCTGGTCCACGATCACGAAGCAGAGTTTGTCGTATTTCAGCAGGGTGATGCAGGCAAAAAACATAAATCTCCAAAATATCCGACAACCTATGGAAAAGTTTTGCTTTCTTTTCAAACACTGGATGCAAATTTTATCTTTTTTACTAGGCACTTATCAAGACTTGTTCAGTTCGACCAATCTGAACGTTATCATTCGTTGTCGTAGTGTAGTCAAAGTTTACTAAATTTTACTTCATGGTCTGAAGCTTCAGCGCACATACAAAATTTGACTGTGTCACGCAGTTGGGAGGATAGTCGACTTGAATCCTATTCACCGCCATTCCTCTGAAGCTTATAAGGGAATGTAAAAATGGGGAGCTGAACGCCATAGATAAATCTTTCGACCTGACCACGCGAGCAACAAGGTAATAAAAAGGAAGGCAAGTAATCAGTCCATAGTAATTAGCCCCTTTCAGCATCCTCGCTTCTTATAATTAAAAAGGTCAAGGACTGTATGACGTAAATGAAGAATTTTTGGAGCTAACAAGTTTCAGCAGTCCGAAAAAGCAGACCGGAGTCGGAATAAAACATTCACCTCCATGACGTTTCCTGCTGATTTGTTGCGTTTGACTCGAGCCCTAAAAAGCATTTTGTAAAAAAGTTTTCAGTGATACATGTAGGCATGTACAATTAGCAAATATAGAAGAAATAATAAAAAAATTTGCTTAGAAATTTTTATAAGGTAAAATTTTTAGTTCGCACACCACTGTCGTCCAAGCTATTAGCCTCACACTCTTTAGTCAGCTTCTGTCGACTTCCTTTCACTTTTTGGTAGTTTCGTGACTGTCAGAAAGGGAGAAATTTTGAAAGGGGACGACAAGACCACTAATGTTCTTCACATTTCCTGGATTCTGACAAATTTGCTTCGGTAAATGTTTGGTTGCATCGGCCGAATAATAAAATAATTTAGCATTTACAGTCTAGTGAAGAGACATCATTAGAATACCTTATCAGGCGACGGTTAAGATGGCAATCATAGCTCACAAGAGGACTTCATAATTGGGCATTCTCGCTCTCCCAGACTCCTTTTCGGCCTAGTTCACTGCTTGAACCACTTTGATGCTAAGACGATCTTACGACAATAAGGGTTTCGAAAATTCAGTTCAGAAAACACATGTTTTGTTACGTCATCAGGAGGCCTATGTAGTTAAACTGATAATGAAAATATGGCAGAATGACAGCGTTTAAATGCATCTTTTCGTTAACGCCCATCGTTACCATTCCGTCCGCATGGCGAGGTAACATGTTGTGGTCGTCTGGATTGAAGTAGGGCGGAAGGTAAGATAGGGTTTGAGCGATATTTTAAGGTCGAGTACGGGGAGTAAAAATCACTCTCAAGTGCGTGGAGTGAACCTCTGTCACCGGGGGTTAGGGTGGCCTGTGATCCCAACCTGAATTCGGCATCGGTCACGTAAGAAAGACTGCCTGTACCAGTGTCTTCTGACAACACAGCGCTGGATTCACTAACCGTATAACCACCGCCGCGGCTGCTGCTAGCACCCGTTAACGTATGCATTTAGAGAAGTTGGCTGGTGCCCGATAAAAAAACCTCAAAGACTACTTTGCAATCGACCGGATGCGCAGTATCAACTAGATGTGCGAGGGTCAAAAGCTAACTCGCTCTGGTTTCACTTCCACATAGCCAGGGAGATATGTGTTCACGTACATTCTTTTCCAGGCACCTCGTTGCAGGGATAATGTCTCCTGCTCCACAGGAGCAAGTGAATGAGTAAATACCGATCAATGTGGCCTTAGCGGGCATTCAGTATTTCCCCCGAAACGTAGGAGAGGAGATTTCATGAAGCATACGCGCAGGTTTACCGTGGAGAAAGCGCTTGTGATCGCTGATCACACACCGGCCTAACGCCAGATGACAGGCGTTTCCTCCGCGTACTTCATATTGATTTTCACTCCCCATAATTGACCTACAAACATGGCTCATCGCCTGCCTTACCTGCCCGTGCCCCAGTCCCACTGACCACAACACACTGGCCTCCCCATGCAGGCGACGTGGGAACGATAAGTGGTAACCACAAGACACGTGAAAAGCCTGCAACCCTCTTAGATTTTCATTAGCTAGGTAACTGGATACACCTGATGATGAATTACCGAAAACGTCTGTTTGGCGATTTGGCTCTTCACGTTTAACATGGGAATAATTGCAAAACTTAAACAATGGTTTTATTTAATTTAATGAAAAATTCATGATAAAGTACGCGCTTTGAGCTTCTGTAGCCATAGAGCATAATCGCCTAGAAGGCTTTTAAATTAATGCAGTTGACGATGTTGTTTGACAAGGATTTTCTCTTACCCCCGATTGCTATTGTTCCTTCAATTTACACCATTTCTCACGTTTCTGGTCAAAAGATCTTTTGTCGTTGGTGGCAGATTAACGAGAAATATGCGCATATTTGACCCTGGTTTTAGAAAGTCAAGTTTGGGATTCCATTCCTGCGCATAAAGTTCAGTCAAATTTAATACAAACCTAGAAGCCTTTTGAGTAGTTGGCATTTAGTTGCTCCACAGATGTTTAAGCATTCTGGACAAGGAATTTCCTATCTTTGCTTCTAATTTGTTACTATGGAGTCCTAAGGAGTTTGAGAAGCTATTTCGTTATTCCGAGAAAAATACTTTTATTTTGGTTTCTGAAAGCCCTCTAATAACATGTTTATAGTCTAGGCACTCTCGCGTATGTTTAAGAAATTATTTTTTCTGGGTTAACCAGTGCATATCTGAATATTAAAATAATAGTGGTTAAACATCTTTAAGTTAAATAAAAAGCAACCTAGGCTGTATATGGTGACGCAACTGAAAAAACACTAAAACACATCCAGTAGAAAAAGCGAAAAAGTTGACTGTGCAAATGAAATTTCACTTAACAGACGCATCCCTAAAAGACGACCTAGTTTCATCTAAGCATATCTGTCGAAACTTTACTTACCACTGCTACATAGAGGCTTTCAATGAGCAGTTATTTTTGGTTATGCCATGTTATAAATAAGGACCACTAAGTACATCGGATAGAGAAGAAACAATTCAATTTCTACGGGAGATCCAAAAGGTAAGGAAAGGAATACTCGTATGAAAACTAAGCTTCCAATTATTTTGGACTTCATGCACTCTCTGGGCCACAGTGAGAATAGAAAATCATGTCCACATTTGCAGTCAGGATAGGTCTGCGAAAGCCAGTTTGCACGTAAAGTAAACAACCTAATGCAGGGTCGGTGAACTGTAAGCATCCAACCTATGTCGCATCGACAGTGACTTTCGCGTGATTTTGTTTATAGCGCAGCAAACTTCTGCGTCACCTACCACACTCTTTCCTCCCTCACCCACTTGGGCTCAGGTACAGTGGCTGACGAAGTTAAGCAGACCGTCTACGCGTTCCTCACACACGACCTGGTTTTCTCAACATGTATTCGGCTTACACGAGGGCGTCTCGGGAGGGAGGGAGCCAAAGAGCGAAATAGGGAAGAGGCGTTTGTTAACATTTTTCCCCGGCCATAAGCGAAAGTCAGAGGTCGGCACACAAACAGATGCTGTCCTAGTTTTACCCATAAAGGAGGCCAACCTACAATCCATGGTGGTAGTATTTCAACTAATTCTAAGGGCAGTCGCCAGGAAACCATTAAGTTTTTGGGTCTCCGAGGAAGTATTTGCATGAAGCTTGAATGCATGAGAATGGACGAAAGACAAAACCATTAGTGTATCCTGCGGTAAGGATTACTACTATGGACGCCATAACAGTATACCTGAATGCGAACGCTCAGCCCAAGCAATAAAGATGGCCCGGCGCATAAATCCGGGAAGGATAAATATATTCGTGGTCTAATGTTAACATTGACCATGAGATAAACCCAAATCGTAGTCTTAATTTTTACCATAACCCTATCCTAACCCCTAAGCCTACAACTAACATAACCCTTTACCCTAACCGTAAATTACCTTGACGTTAATCCTAACCCTAATCCTTACGATAACTCTAATAATAACCATAATGAAATCCTTATTTCTCCAAAATTTAGCCAAAAGAAACCTGAATTCCGGGTGTTTCCTGATCTAATGTCCTGTTTAGGGGGGCCATATAAGACATCCTTACCTATCCTACACCTCAATTTGGCTCAGCACGGGAAACTGCAACCGTATTGACATATTGATAGCTCTTTCTGCATTTGTGACCGGC
Source organism: Schistocephalus solidus (assembly GCA_017591395.1). NCBI lineage: Eukaryota > Metazoa > Platyhelminthes > Cestoda > Diphyllobothriidea > Diphyllobothriidae > Schistocephalus > Schistocephalus solidus. Next base: position 70,383 of record WEDG01002781.1, on the reverse strand, counting down.
GGTGCATAGCCGTTCTTAATTGGGGAAGCGATTTAGCTGTTCAATTCCACTATCGAACGTCGTACCACAATACACTCTGTGACGGTAAAGACAGGCTCAAACCTTGGGCTGTGCAACCCTGTGACTCTGGAATTTTGGTTGGGCAGACATAACAAACGAAGTGGAAATGGTTATTTCAATTGCTCACGTTTTCATGATACAGAGCTTTTTGCCATTTAAACTGCATCTCAGACGTCGCGAAGACTGTTCAGATCTATTGGTAATGCAAAGTATCCCTTTTTCTGACTTAAAACCTCAGCGGTGTTCTTGACTCATTGGTCTTACCAGTAGAATCTGCAAAGTTCTGCGGCCCGCAAATGTATCCGCACCAGAAAAGCTCATCGGATGAGACTGTTAAGATCGCTCATTTACCTGATGTCTTTGACGTGAATAAAATACCTTCACAAACTGCTGATCACTGGCTATGAGTTCAGAATCTACGAACTGGTTAGTAGCAAAAGACGAACCGTACCACTTTTCATAAAACAGTTATTTGATGGTATGTCTCTATGTGTTAGCCCACAAGTAGAGGAAACTGCAGGCAAATAATTTTAAAAAGACCAAAATGAAATGCATTTTTACTAGAAGTCATCGCATTTAGCATGTGCTCATGGTGATCTTCGTACGAAACTAGCATGTTAGACTGGCTAGTCGCGGGTATTCGCACCGTCTTTTATAACCGTTGACACGAAGCAGCCACATACAGCCTTAACGTCACCCGCGTGCTGGAGCACGTTCTTTCACGCTCGAAGTAGCCATGACGGCGTCGGAGACCACGATCGACACGAGGAGCAGGAAGTTTGAATGCGGTTCATTACGCGTGCTACCGTGACAACATGCTATCCTGCCAGAAGCCGGTCAGTCTCGCTTCGCCATCGGTGACACGCCAACACAATCCGGTAGACACCCCATTGGATGGCATGTGGACCAATTGGAAGTCGAAATTGTAAATCACCGCCTGGTAGGCAGAAAAGCGTGCATTGTTTGCACGGCGTTCGCCAACTTCACGCTTCGCCCAAGGCGGGTCTCCGACAGACACTCGAAATGTGGATTTATTATGAGCCATGATGCGCAATTTCGTTAGCGAAATGAGAGCTTGCTCATTGCCCCCGCTCTCTGAAATGCCTCTCATGGAAACTTCATTCCTCGAGTCTTCACCAAATCATGCTCCTCAACCGAGCGAAGGTTACCTCTCCACACCGACTTCACAACCACCCAAGCAATGTGAGGACCTCGGTCTTTCAGATACAATGTTTCAGATTGGTAGTGAGACTGATTTACATTCCCCCACGTCTGGAGACATACAGAGCTCCCACATTCGATATACTAAACATTCACCTAGTGACTGTAGCAGTGCGTTTACTGACGAGGACAGTGGTTGCCACGTCAACTGCTGTTCGGCCACCGTGGCTGGCTGTTCCCACAACCACAACAACAGGGGACAAATGCTACGGACCGCGTCTGTATCTGCTCTCGAGGCCCGGTCGGCCCAGGCCTTTGGAACGCGGGACGAATTTCTAGCGGCAATGACAGAGGACCTTGCCGAGTGGATGTCTCGTCTTTACCCGGATCTTGCCGGTGATCTGGAAGCTGATAATTTCTTCGACAGGATCTCCGATGGCACACTTCTGTGCCACCACGCAGCTCAACTACATCGCCTCCTGCTTGAAAACTACCCAGTCTCTGTGCAGCGGGGCGAGTTGCGACTACACGGGGTCCGCATTGGGGGTGTTGAACCTCTCCTTCCCCGTGAACCTCCAAACTATCATTCACGGGGACTTAGCTCACAGAACCTTGCGGGTGGTTCCTTTTGGGCACGTGATAATATAGCCAACTTCATTAAATGGTGTCGTTCCATGAGATTGCCCGACTCCATTCTTTTCGAGACGGAGGATCTGGCATCACGAAAATGTTTACGCAGTGTGATCGTCTGCCTCTTGGAACTGGCGCGCCTTGGCGGCAGGTTCGGAATGGAGGTGCCGGAGATAGTCTACCTCGAAAAGGAAATCGATGCCGAACTGGCTGCCGAGTCCGCTCTTCCCTTCAGTTTTCCATCAGATCACGGTACAGAAACTGACGACTTCAGGTTGGATCCCCCAGAAGGCGGCTGTGATTTCCAGGGCAGCACCGAAAACCTGGCACTTAGGGACGCTTCCTTCGGTCCCGAAGTTATCGCAAAGTTGGATGTAAAAGTGGAAACATCAGATGAGGCGACTGCAAAAGTGGAAAGCTACAGCAACACCACTAATGACCCACCGGCAAACGCCGCATCCAGCCATACAGCTGCCTCGATGCCGAGACACATGTACAACAAGGCTGCCATGCTTAGGGCAGCGAAAATTAAAAGCGAACACCCCGCACAGAAGCATCGTGATCTCTCCAAACGGGAAGAGGAGGCAAAACCATCTAAGCCCAAGTACAACAGACCTGTTGTGGACATGCGTTCTTTGGACGAAATCGTAAGTTATACATAAGCGGGCCTGGTGATGCGATTCTTTTTATCCGCAACAGTCACCAGCCAATAACTACACCCCTACGGGCCTAGGCGAGATCCGCGTATTTTAATGAAAGTGACTTTAGTTGTTATTCTGTCGTGCCCTGTTAAAGCCGAAAATTATCAGTGGTTCTGTTACGTAATAAGTGGGATCGCCAATAGAAACAGGCTCTCTTGAAAGATTTGACAGGCGACCTGTTTGCGAGAACTGACCACGAAGAGGCCTCTGGGTGGTTAAGACGACTTTACTACCATAGAGGTGCTCGAAAACACGAGGCAAATTTCTCTCTTGACTGCATGTGGTTCTTTGTAGTTCGAACCTACCTCTACCCATGTTCTATCCCAAGTTAAAGTGGTTAGGATGGTAGGGACCTATCAATTCTCGTTTTTTTCGGAGACCAGTTAAAGGAATTTTCTTGCGATTGGTTTCAAAAAATTTAAAACGCCCAGGCGCTTGACCTATATCGTACACTCAGAGGTTGCCAGTAAATCGCGAAAGAACCCTTTTAGGACGTCCTCAATCAACATGTCTTTTTGCCAATTTATACCTTAAAAATGGCCTTTTTCAACGGTTATTAACGGCCATCCCACCGTCACTTGAACTTATGTTCAGTCAGTTCGTCTTCTAGTGCCGAAACCTGGTGTTGGTCTCAATTAAATTCTTGTCCTCAATAAATTAGGAAGACGGTCGTTAGATCTTCCTGTAGAAGTCAAATTGGGTGATCTTCCCGATGGATTTTAACCAACATAAACTTTCGGGCCAGTTATATACTGGTGGGACTTTCTGCAGGATAACTGTGAAGCATTACAAATCAGATTCCAGTCACAATACTATTTGAGATCATAAATACTACAACACTTCCAGAAATTTTAAATTATCAAAATATTTCTTTTGTTTTTCACCGTATGTTTGATCTAGTTTCAGCCACTACCGAGAACTTCAATTAATTGAGCCCCTCGGGCCAGTAAATTTCGATCGGATTAAGCAAGCGTTCAAATGATCCCGAAAGTGTAAATGAACTAAAATGCATGCTGGTTTTACATTTCAAGCTAAGCAACATAGAACAATTTACAGATCAGCGTCAAGTGTGTAGGTTGTTCTCCGCCGCCCCACCCCTCCTTTTAATTGTCTAAGCCGTAAAAGTCATGCTCACTTTGTCAGGGTCAACTGTTTCACTGTATGTCATGTCCTATGCTGTTGATTCCTCATAACTAACCGATCAGTGTTACCCGGAAATGCGTGTGGCAAATGTGGACCATTTGACCGAACTCACAGCCAGTAGGCCGTCTATTTCTCTGCCTAATATGTAATCTGTTTCTAGTTTTGACATTTGCCCTAAAAAAGATCGATAACTGCATATGATAAAACTTCCGTGCGCTAGGAAAACACAGGGGTGAAACGGTGACCAATCTTCTAATAAATGGTTTTTGATTAGAAAGTATTACGTAGTTGAGGTTACAATAGCCAGTACCATGTACTATTTTTCAAAGATATCTAATCCAGGCTGGGACGTTTGGTTTTGGAATGAGATTCTTTCTAGCCTGCAGAATGAGTATATTTATATTTCAAGGAAGTTTCTAATTACAAGAAATGTTGGGGCAATGCAATGATTGCTAAAGTGTCGTATGTGCTACCATGGAGTAGCCACAATGAGAGTACGACTGATGGACGCCGGCTGAAGTTATTCTTATGTGGGGACGCCACTACGGCAACTTAAGGACATAATTGAGTGACAGACGATGCTACAAGGATACCGTGAAGATCCCTCTCTAATGCCTTCAACTTAACCAAGAGATATTGGAAATGCTTGCAGAGGACAAACAGTTAAAAATAGAACACTTATTTTCGGAGTGGCCCGTATACATCAAATTAAGGCGAGACGATGGTGTGCAAGATCGGTATGCTATTGACTATCACTGTCAACGCTAAATCCTCATTGTCGACGAGCACTCAAGGCCCAGATTGGCTTTTTCGGGTGTCTTCGAGTCCCTGTATTACCCGCCACTACTACTAATACTACCACTATTATCACTACTATTACGATTACTACTACTACTACTACTACTACTACTACTACTACTACTACTACTACTACTACTACTACTACTACTACTACTACTACTACTACTACTACTACTACTACTACAACTACTACTGCTACTACTACTACTACTACTACTACTACTACTACTACTACTACTACTACTACTACTACTACTACTACTATACTACTAATACTACTACTACTACTACTACTACTACTACTACTACTACTACTACTACTACTACTACTGCTACCACCACCACCAATTACTACGGTAGCACCTCGTTCCAGTCCTGTTTTACCCTAATTGGATACCTTTGAATCAACCGCAACCGGAACGCCACCCGAGCTCAACGAGCATTCACTATCTGTAATTTAGGCATAATGCACGTGTGTCCACGTTACGACCACGCATTCCAGTCACACGTCAGCATGGTCAGTCACCTGCTTGCAGCGCTTCTGGGACACCAGTTTTGAGGGGCCACTCCAAGCCCGCATCACTCACGCCTGCCTTGCCAACACTGCAACCCCTAATTTAGGGGCCTAGCGAGTCATTTGAAAATAAGCGAAACAACGGCTAAATATCGCCAATCCTGCAATCTCATATCGCTCCTACACACAGAAACACCGCCCACGCTTTTGCGATCCTATGCACACACATTAAGGTTTTCTGTCCTTTGCCTAACAACCCTAAAGTGAGGTTTGCTATTGTAGGTAATGACGGGTGAACTAGTAAAGCTGTTCATGTATGCGCATGTGGCACGTGGTGTGTGGAGGTTATACGCCGCACAAGCCATTGCGCTCACTCCCATCACCGATTTGCTCGTAGGTTCGCCCATGTCACTGGTGCACGGGGAAGGGAATATAAATTGGGGTCGATCCTAGGTAATTTTTATTCATGGCAAATCAGTGCGCCCTCCACCAGAATAAAAATGATGCACTTGACTCGCACTATGACCCAGCAGTCGTGGTTTGGAGGACTGCGGAGTCAACTTGTTTCTGATGTGGAACGAGGATCGGGCGGAAATAGTCCGTTCTTAATGAGATCTTCATGCTACCATCGCTTGTGTGAAGTCCGAGACGCCTCTCTGAACCATGCCTGACACGTGTAAAGTTGGCGCCCTGGTCGTTAGTGACGCAGGATGACGGACATTTTAGCCTAGTCAGCAGTCTGCTATGTTCACGTCCACTTCCGGTCATGTTGACTTTTTCCTTTCACTGGCATTTGGCGCGTTCATCTCGAGTAAGTGAGGCAGGTGAACTGAAAGCCTGCCCTAATATAAACAATTAACCTCGCAAATCATGGCCTGGGTCGGGGTCGGTTTCCCCATGACATAAAACTATCATAACAACCTCACTCAGCTAATTCTTTCTGATCGAAAACATATAAGAACTTCGGCCCTTATTGCATGAATTTGTAGCACTCATTAAGGTAGAGCTTATCATAAGAATGAGTATTTGGTAAGAGTTACTTATATGGCTTCGTAAGCAGGACACGCGGATAGGAACACCCCACCCAAGTAATAAAAGTGACCCAATGCACAATTCCAGGAGTGTTAAATATGCCCATGTCCTAACTCCAAACCGTAGCCCTAAGCGTAAACTTACCCCAAACGTAAACCCTACAATTAATACTATCCCTAATTTTAACTCTAAAATTAACCCTAACTTACCTTCATACCAACTTAAACTTCACCCTAAACTGAACCTAACCATAAAACTAACCCCATTTCCCTGGAATTTGGCGCAGACATCCGCATTGCGGGTGGTTCTTGTTCTCACGCCCTGTCTAGTGGGCCCATATAGGACATCCTTACGGAGCATTTTTTGAAGTACAACTGTTACTCAAGATTTAGGGCCTGCCAATGGGGAAGCGAGTACCCGCATTTCAACAACGAACTCCACATAATGATGCTAGTTTTTGCGGGCTGAGTTCCTAGCACTTTTGTCGGTATTGCGACCTCAAATAACAAACTGCTGTCATCATCGTTCTTCGGACGGATGCCCGTGCCAACGCGCGCACGCGCGCGTGCACGTCGACGCTATGTTTTCCAACCTGTCGGCGAGACAGCGGCTCCTCTTCAAAGATCTCCTACTCCGCGCCCGCGTACTGGCAGAGGTGTACGGGATTCGGCGTGCCCACATAACCTATTCGGATAGGCTCTTTATTATAGGTTGTAACTATTAATTCCACGTGCATCGGCCAGATCGCCTTTTACGGTGTCTCTGGGCCATGTGTACGTGTGCAACAGGATCAGGCTGTAAAATAATTTGCGTCCAAGACACGTCAGCACCTTTTTTGACAGGCTCATTTTGCGTTCCGTAGTTTTCGGCTATGGCACTAGTTACCTTGCCCAGTCTAGCAGGGATTAGGAGAAAATGCCATGGATAGACGAACCAGGCCTTCGTGATCGATCAAAGCGGACCTTTTGATTGGTTGCTTTGACGGGGGAAAAGAACACTCCAGGGTTGTTCAAAGCTGCTTACTGTGGCAACCACGGGTAATAATTGGCCAAGAGTATAGCTGTTCGTAATGATATTTCTGGATTGGGCGTGGCACAAGACTGGCCGAACTGAAAATTTTCATAATCTATACGTATTTAAAAAAGCACACTAAATATATTTTTCCTCTGCATACTAAATATCTCTCAGGAGCCGATGCTGCTGGTTCGTACATTTATTGAGTGCCAAGCGAAAATCAGAGGGACTTTGTCTTCTCGTCAGAAGATACTTTCATTGTATTTGACTTAGCCTACCTCCTTTCTGGATTTTTTAACTACTTGTATGTCGAGATATGGAGGATCCAAAACTTTTAACTTGATATAAATTTATTCGAAGTGCGATAGAGGATTGCATGGGAGTAACATTCGCTGATGTGTCCAAATTATGCGACATAATACTAACTTTTCATTTTGCTTGGAGTTGCCTGATGATAGTAAAAATTCAGCAATGAATATTCTGGCCAAACCTGTCCCTCTCTTAATATTACCTCGAAAAATAGACATATGTACAGCAGAATTCGCCTTAGCCACATATTTTTATACCTGCATCAATGAAAACTAACTCCGCTTGCACTCTGTCAGAACACTTGTTTTTTTTCGAAACGAAACTGCTTTTGAAAGCTTAAGAGAGCAATCAACCAAATTTTCTCGGAATAAAATTACTCAATCACAGCATTTAAATGTTTTTTTTTGGCATAAAACAGCTGGTCATCACTGAAGAAGGCTCTAAACAGGGGTTTGATCAACTATACTCCCCAGGTCTGGTAACGAGACATGGACACTTATAGTCTCCTAACAGTATTGCCTTTAATTCACTGCATATTATTAACACCTCTCCCAAATCAAAGAAGCGAGTTTCAAGAATACGGGAAGACTTGAATGAATATTTCTGGCTTATTAGCTATCATCAGCCAGCCAAACCCAACTTCAGGTTTGGAACAACTGTGATTTTGACTTCAAATATTTGGTGATTGAGTACACTGCTATAGGGCCACGGGGTCGTTGCCATATAATTTGCGCTTGGCAATATTAACTAGGTTGTAAGAGCTCACCGATCGGGATATCGAAACTACTCGTTCCATTGTGCTTCGAAGTTCTACGTAGAGCCCTTGCATGCAGTTGCTTAGTGAACAGGAATATATGCAGAAACCAGCTCCCACAAAGACAACGGCAACTGAAATGACAATTTCTGGCTTATTAGCCGTCATCGACCGCTCATACGCAACCTCAGGTTTGAGGTAACTGAAATTATAACGTCCCTTGAACTTGCTTTACATGATTATACTCTGTTCCGATCTATAGCGGCAAGACAACGAGCCCGTAGCTCAATGGTTAGAGCGTTGAACTTCTGATAAACGGGTCGCGGGTTGGGAACTCGGGTGGTGCACCACCTGGGGTTGGATATGACTGGCTAACGACGGCTAATATGCCACAAATGACCATTACAGTCTCCCTTGTCTTGGCCGATAATATTCATCTGCCTATCCTCTTTCTGGTTAATCTAAGTAACTACTGCAATTTTGGGTTTAACTAGTATTTTGAGTCTTCTATTGCACCTGCTGCTTTCTGACAGTTGTTAGTTGGCAGTTCTGCAGGCCTGATATTAATTCATTCTCGGAGATTGCTTTCTAAGCCACAAAGACTGTGCAGCATCAAATTGCAAACACTCAGAAGGCTGACAACCGAGTGCGGCCAGTTAGCAGTTAAAATCTCAGCTACGGACTGTATCGAAGCCGGTACAAGGAGGGTTACATACGTTTCCAATATTATCACATTTTTTTAATATTGTTCCGAACAGAGTAACTTTTAAATAGTGACTTCCTACCTGTACTGTCGGGCTTTAAGCACACCCATCAGGTGGAATCGCGTTCATAACTTCCAGTGTTCTGCGCCTGATGGATGAGGGGGGAGGAAAATTGACGGTTTGTGGTAATTGTGACTAGTGTTATTATAAACCATGCATTTTGTATGAAACAGACGCAGAGCAAGGTATGACAGACACAGGTTAGGTTCATGGAATTTTTTTTCTAGCCTTAAAATTGCACGCCTAACAGAGAACTATCTTTGAATTTTATTTTCACGAGTGGATACACAGATTGCCTGATTTTTGCTAATGGGAAAGTAATTAACGTTTGAAACCTACGTACTCCATTGCGCTCCCTTAAAGCCGGTTGTGGCATGTAATTTTTGTTTTACTCCGGCTGGCATGCAGAAGTAACCCTTACCAGACTTAAAAACCCCCATACATCGTCTCTTCCACACGAACACTTTGCAAAATGGGGTGAAGGTCATGTAGCTAATCGCACAGACGGGTATCTTCAACGAAACACATTATGGTAAAATAAAATCTACACGGTTATGATATGCAATTTTTTTCTTTATACGGCAATAAATACGACTGTAGGAAGGATATTGCTGTTTCTAGAAATAATAGACATATCGGAAATGCACAATCTTGAATTTTCCTATTAGTTTAACCACGGATTTACCGAACTGTCATGGCACGCGTGGCAGATACTTTCAGAGCTCCCGGTAGGTTCCAGCCCTCTAGTTCAGAAGCACTGAGATCCTATAATAGACAGATATCCCTAGTATTTCCTAGCATCCCTTTTTAGAGTTTTTTTAGCATGAGAGGTATCTGGTCTTAATTTAACAGGTTTTTCGTTGCTTTTTACTGTATCTTTCGTGACCAACGAAAACTTCTGTTTACATTTCGATTGTTCCCATTGGTACGGCAGGGAGGAATAGCATACAGCATGTTAGGTTTTTAGAATTCAATAGGTGTCCCCTTTTGACCAGGCATCCATAAGGTTCCACTCGAATCAAACGCATAAGGGTAAGAAAGTAGAGGGCCTAAATTCCAACCAAATCAAGAAGCAGCGCGACTGTCCTTCTGAATGAGGACAGCTGTCAACATAGGCTATCAAACGGCTGCTGTCCAAGAAGTGGCAATGCTCATAAGGACACCGGTACGAAATCGGATGGTTCCGCTTGGCATACCAAAGAGTCGTATTCAGGAGCTGCCAGTTGATTTGATGGCAAACGTTCTTCGGATAATGCTTCATGCTACGGCATGGCAGCGTGTATTGTGTATATTTTCCTTTATGGTCGTAACAGCCGAGATAAACTGTTAGTTAGTAGGAGTGTTTGGTAGATTTTAATAATTCGAGTGACCCAGGTACGAAAATATCGGTTGCCTCAGTGGGCTTCGAACCCACGACAGCAAGGGGTACGCTTCAGCACAGCCAACGATCTAGCCAATTGAGCTACCAGCCCCCCCCTCCGGTAGCCGTGATTTAATCCTACTTGGGTCGCCGCCCAACTTACTACAACATATGAACTCCACGGCTTCTAATACAGTAAGTTGACTGCCTAAGCAGGATTGCCTATGCAATCAATCTAGAATCCACCAGATTACTGCCAGGTGCAATAAAGTAATTCATTCGATACAATTGTAAAAAGCCGACCAATGTGTTTAGAGCGTTGTATGAACTTTGACGCCTTCCCCTTGCTGTGGTCAGTTCGAATCCCACCGAGGCCGCCGAGGTTTTTACAATTTTGAAGGCCTAAGCGAATCCGCAGCTTGTTTGCCATACTGCTGACAGGAGTACCTGTCACCAGATGTCTTGGGCTTCCATACAAATTAATGTAAAAACTGTGCTAGACTTCCCCAGATTTGTTTAGGTAATTCGCTTCGAGACTTCCTAGATGAAGTCATGCCACGCAGGCCTTTGGTTGACGTTACCGGGGCATGTTTTGGATGTTAGGTCAGAAAGCTGATTTGGACAAAATGAGCTGCCCTCAGGAGGTGATGGGAGCTCGAAGTTGTTGGCCTCAGCCGGCGGTGCGAAGAGGACTACTGCATGACTAAGCGCAGCGCGACCGGCAGGCGACGGCGGTGAGTCATCGCGGCCGCGCTTACCGCGAGATGCCTGTTGGTGGTGGCACAACCTGCTCGCACTCGCGTCTTGCACGTCTACCGGCCTACTTCCAGGCTGCGCCCTGAAAGTGGGGCCTGGGTCCGTTCGCGGTTGTCGACCGAGAGAGAGACAGAGAGGGCAGTAGGAGCGCATGGTACACCCATCGGCCTTCCCTGGTGATTTTGTAGTAATTGTCGTGCCATGTGTGCCATCTGGTTGTTGGCTGTAAGCAGGATGAGCATCAGTCACACTGGTGGGTTTGCCAGGGCCGGGAATGAGGTACAGGAAGGGAAGATCTTGAATGTGTCTTCCCGCCATCAGATTGCTGAGGTCTACTGTATCCCAGTCCAGCAGGGAACTGGTGAAAGTCTGAAGAACTTAACATCACAGGAACGAATACAGTGTTGCCCCCGCATTTAGCTAAATGCTGGTTAAAACGCACCCTATGTTGACTTTGCGCGTCCCCAGTTTCTGTGCAAAGAGTGCAATTCAATTCGCCTGATTAGTTATGGGCACTAAAAAGAGACGTGAGGTACTTTTGCAGGCGCCTTGTTCAGTCCTAATTTTGTGGTTCCAAGTTGCTAACAGGATGTAAACCAATTTATGCTCTTGTCTTTATTCAACTATTTGCACACTGCGTTTGCGTGATAGTATATCTGTTCGTGTACTCGCGGTTTAGGAGTCACGAAAATAGAAAATAAAAAATAGAATTTTGTAATAACATAACCAGAAATGTAGCTCCAAAAACAGCCCGTTTCCCTAAGGCACATAAAGCTTAAATTTCCCTCTAAATCATCAGTAGAGTAATAAAAAGAACTACAACTGTCTCTGATAATGATTTCCGGAGAGAGAATCCGAAACCTCAGGCTAATAAAAATCTTGTTCTGGGTAGCATGTCTCCTTCTTCCTACACAGAATTTTATTACGCTGATAAAAAGCTCCCAAAATTCTAATGTAGACAGTATACCTACCTTATTTAATTATTTCAATGAAATCAGGGGTAAGATGACACCGCACATCGGGCGTAAATCAATGCACCCCGTGTTACTTGGTACCGAGCCTGATTGTGTATAACGTTTGCCCTATACAACGTACTGCTTTAGGAGATGCAGGGTATACCTGAGAGGAACCTCTATTTTAAAAAGTTACTCCTACACCGATGTCTGCTTGTTCCGACGTGTTAGAATCACTAAAACACATAGACTGCAGCCAGTAATTTTCTCTAAATGAATTATGGGCTAGAAGTAAGTGCGTCTGATTGGTTGGCTATAAGTCATTCCCACCAGAGTCAGCCGTCTGAATTGGAGTCTCCTGAATGCTCGCCACCCACTCTATCGAAATTCCCGCAATTAAGCAATCTTGAGTAGGACTACTAGGTTCCAACTAACAATAATACTGAGGAAATTACGAAGGCTCAATAAAGTCTGCTGAGAGAAAAATAGAAACTAACTAGGAAACTATTCACCATTCTGACAGCAAGGGCACTAGCTAAAAGGGCACTAGCTAAAAACCTGTGTTTCGCCGATATTCTGTCACTGCATGGCACAAATGCGAGGGGTTCGGCTCATCAGTGCGTTCCCCAGCATTCTCCATATGCTTTCAGGTAGATACTCCTATTTTAAATTTCAGAATTTTACTTTCCTCAGAAATTATTACGAAATGGTCTTTTATACACCAAGACCAGTGTCTGTGGAGCTGTTATGATATAAACCTAACTGATTACACGAGTGTTGTGGATTTACTAATTTCAGGGAGAGTACATAATTTTTTTTACAAAAATCACAGACGCTCTCATCTGCTTCAAATACGAATTCACCAGTTGGCTAATCGTTGTACGCGAAAGTTCTGGGAATCTGCGTTCTTCCACCTCCGTCCATAATGCTGCTTCTTCGAAACAATTTCTTATCCATCCTCTGTGCACTGCCTTGCATCGCCTGCTGTGTAAAAAATAAGGTTGTGCCTGTTCAGTGACTCACCGAATTGGCTTGTTTACCCCGTTGTTTTATTCCTCTTCGTTCCAGAAATACAGGGTGCGCCAGCGGATGGACACGCTTTGGGCCTTCGTACGGATCAGCCTTTGGGCGTGACGTTTATTCCACTGCCAGTCACACACGCACACAGCTAAGCATCATTCGGGGGTGGGGGGGGGGGGGGGGGGGGGGAAGTCGGGGGTCAAGCCTAACATATTTTTTTCGATGATGCCTGCGAACCGCGGCTACCAGGATTAGGGCTAAACCGTCAACCTACGATCACCTTCGGCTTGCGTTCGCCCATTAAGAGCAGGAAATTTTGTACGTGCTAGCAAATTTATTTTCGAAAGTCTGGGGAATTGGCGGGCTCACTCTTCTGAAAGTGTGGCTGGCGTATTTCTTACGCAGTTTCCGCATTCGGTTTTCCACCAACAGTGGTAGACTGTTCATGAATGAGGTTAAGGTGCAGAATAGTCCTTCGGGCAACTGTTTATACTATCGCCGCATACGAAGTACTACAGACAATGATGAAGGAGGCTGCAGTGGCCAGTTACTGGCTTGATAGTCTTGATTTGCCAGATGACCACAGACTGCAAAGACCCGGAGCTGAGGCTCAACTACTTTACTTCTCTAATCATGGGCCACGGGATACTATATTGTCAGTTAACCCTGGCAATGGTCGATTTTGCACAGAAGTGGTATTCGTTGATCAGTCGAGCTTAAAGGATGGAATCAGGACATCATTTGTTTGTTAAGAACTTACATAGGTTTCTTGTACTGATATTTCTAATAGTTTATCCTGTCTGCCTGGCTTTATCTTCCGATCGAACGTAATTTAATGGGTTCGCCTGACTTCATTTTTTAAATACTACCGGACAGGTCTAAATACGTGCCTATTCAGTTGAACTTAAGATAGGTTCGGGAATTATTAAGGAGAGGAGGGGTGGGGGGGGAAGACGGGCGAACGCCCATGAAACTGCCATGGTGGAAGTCATAAGTACTGTCGCTATTTCTATGTATTTAACTCGAGAGCTGTTCTTTGATGCGGAACCCTTAAACCATCTTCGCTGCCCGCAGGCGGTTGGTTTTGCATCATATTCACGCGAAGGACACGAAGTAATTCTGCATCATAAGTCTCTGGATCAAAATACTTTGTTCCTGGGAGGGATACACACCTTGGTCCTGGCAAGAGTACCAATGTTGACTTAAAAGCTTGTCTTACCGACGTTTTGATGCATATAAGTTTTATCACTGTGTACAGAAAAAGGGATGTTATGCGTTGATAAGGCAGACGCTTATTGAAACCTTACTTCGAATTTTCTATATTGTGAAAGCGTCTTTTACAGGCAAGGGAAACTTAACATACTGCTTTATTCTGGTCATCTTAGGAGCCACTATGAAATCTTCAACTACCTAAAACTGCTTATTGTTATTCCATAGGGAGCGTGCAGACGGCATGCGTTGGCATTTTTAATGCACTAGTTAGCGTGGGCTCAAATATTGCTAGAAACAATGGAGGACAAGACACGAACTGAAGGAGAACCTTGCCAAATACGGGGTTCTTGAAGTGACAAGGCGGCACGTCTGATCGTCCAGCCTCGGCTCTAACATAAGCTCGCAGGTCTCCTGAGTGCATATCCAAGCTCCCCACACCCTGGAGGCCTGCCAGTAGCTGGAAACCAATTAGTCAATTCCCTAGGCACCTGAAACATTAGAGTATACCTGCAAACCGCAAAGCCTACCGATTTCGTGATTCACCTCTGCCCCCTATCTCAAAAATGATGTTTACTTCGAGAGTGGCGGCAGACTTGAAACAATGGGTCATGCTTGATGCTGCTAAAGGTCATACCATCAAGCTCACCTTACCTTAGATGTCAAAACTGGAAGCATTCGTTAGTTCTTGTTTTCGTGAATGGCGCTGATGTTTGTGACCTCCTTACAGGACGCTATATGTTCTCACGGGGCCTTAGAAAACGAAGGCCAAGGAGCTGGCGACTCGGGATAAACGGATTTCCGCCGACGCAAATCGGATTTCAATTTCTCTCGGTTGGTATGGATATCATAACGTGTGTGAACGTGTCTTATGTATGTGAGATTGCTAATTCAAAATTCTATTCTGGTGAATATGCAGATTTGGTTGCCATCCGTCGTGTGTCTGGCTAACAAGACAAAGTAAACAGATCTACGTGGAAACGGATAGCTCTAGGAAACGTTCACCTTGAAGGTGTTGCCCAATATACTAATTCGCGTGTCACATCTCGACTTTCCCACACTATCGGGTGGGCGAGTTTTGAGTTGAGGAGCAGGCCTTTTCCTTTCGTTAGTTTCATGCTCTCATATTTGCCTTGTAGTCTGGGCACTCCGGCAACGACAGCAACTGACAGAATGACTTATACGGCCCCCTAACCAGGATAAGGGAATACGTACTTGCAGCCAAGTACTAAAAGGGGCTCTGCACATAATTCTAGGAAAGGTAAATATTCCCGTGTTGAGGAGCAGGCCTTTTCCTTTCTGCACATAATTCTAGGAAAGGTAAATATTCCCGAGTTGAGGAGCAGGCCTTTTCCTTTCGTTAGTTTCATGCTCTCATATTTGTCTGGGCACACCGGCAACGACAGCAACTGACAGAATGACTTATACGGCCCCCTAACCAGGATAAGGGAATACGTACTTGCAGCCAAGTACTAAAAGGGGCTCTGCACATAATTCTAGGAAAGGTAAATATTTCCGTGTCCTAACCGTAAAATTAGCCCTAAACCTTAGTCCTATTCTTAACCGCAGTCCCACCCTAAACCCTAACATTTCCGTTAACGAACCATAACCCTAAATATAACACTTACCCTAACCTAACTTCTCAACGTAAACCTAACCCTGATTTATATGGAACTTAGCGTAAAGCCACCTGCATTGCGGGCGGTTCCTGTATTCAAGTCATGTTTATGGGGTTAGATAATAAATTTTTATTAAAAAACGTTATTCGGCAACTCGTGGTCTTCGTCAAATTTCCATCATCGGGTTGTGTGGTACTTTTCGAGCGAGTGATGCTTCCAACCTAAATGCTCAGTGTCCTCGTTGTCTATCCTAAATTGCTTCTTTATCGGACATAGAAATCTGTTTAGTTCTCACCTACCCTTCTCTGAACACCGTCTGACTACCCATCACTCATGGGCGCGTGGACCAGTCAACAAAACGGCCAGTAGACAGGTCCTGCCTAAAAAGACGGAGACCGTAGAGAATTAATTAAATAATTTTTTTATTTGGTGTCCCGGGATCTGCAACTGCATGGATAAACAAACGATAGGCTCATTTTGCCTCCTGTTGAGGAAAGGAATTGGAATTCACCCGGATGCTAGCGTGACTTCTTGTGCTGTGTCCCCAGTATTCTCTTGAGGTGATCTTCGAAGAATGCGCAACCTGAACACATAAGCAAATGACGGATCAGAGAACTCATGTGACTTCGTTAGTGTTTATATTGATTTGAGAATGATGCTCCCAACAATGGCCAACCATGTGAGACATATCAACCGGACAGACAACTGAGGAAATATGCACCACGCCAGTCAACCTCACCGTCACACTACGAACCGAACTAGACTGTTGGGGCTACAAGCACGCAGCCTTGACGACAAACTGTGACCAGCCGAAAATCATCCTTTCATTGGTATCTAGTTACAGCCGGTTAGATAGTAAATGAGAGATTGTTACACAAAAACATGCATATGTAAGCATCACCTGTGTCATCCGTTCTTTCCACCGAATCCCGTACGTGAACGAAGGACAAGGATTCTTTCTTAGTAACCTGTCCGCTGATGGAATTAAGTACACGTACCATCTCTAACTGAGTCTGGTTCATTTCAAGTTGAAGCCAATCTAAACAGTAGATGCTATTTTCCCAATTATTTTGGGTGCTCCCTGCGTATTCTTCTTATTAAGAACAAAAGAGGATCTGATTCCGTTTGCCTTTTGCGCAATGCTTTTGCTCACGGACCGTAAAGTACTGTCATATGATCTGGGAAATTGGATTCCCGCGAGACGTAAAATGGTCAGGTAAACTTATCGATATTACGCTTAAAATGGTCTTCAGTTCTTATGGGTGTCTATCCTTGCGTGCAAATAAAATATGCTGAATATTTGCATATAAATGAAGTAGAATACGTCTCCGTATAGTCTGAACTCCGCCTTGGCGGACTACTTACTGGGGCTAGCGGTATTTGACTTGGATATATCTAACTTTTTGGATGAGGGAGGCATTGATTATCTGTTTCAGCATCAAAAGATATGCGCACACATGATTTGAACGCAATAAGCACGATATCTCGACTTTAAATATAAGTGCCAGCTGGAAGTCAAGATATGTGTTTCATCGTTTTCGTGACCGGCTCCAAGCAGGACGTGTTCTGAGAACTTAACTTGGAATTAAAATATTAACTCTAGAAATGCCACTTTTTCGGAATTTGTGATTCGCTGCTGCCGCAAATAAGAGCTAAGTCCGTAACGTTTCCTACCTGAAAGCAGGAGCGGGAGATGTTACTTCCGCTCCCATAGTGCTCAAAACTACCTTACACTCAGATATGTTCCAACAATTCTCATCGATCCTCGCAAGATGGCTACAAAATGCAAGAGAAAAACTAGTACAGTATAAATTCCTACAGGATTGGAGGCGAATAATCGAATCAGCCACGTCAGGTCAGTAAACTTCTGGTTCCAGCGTCCGATCAGCCTAATATATTCTTCCATTGTTTGTATTTTTTCCATTGACCAAAACTCGTGGGTTCAGACTGGCTGAGGTACCAACCCGGCATAGGTACTGGCATGATAAATTGCCGTCAGTGCTGCACCTCTGTAGGAAGCATTTCCATGCCATTGCAACTGATTAGGATACTTGGAACATTTATCCGGAAGGTTAAATAACGTGCTCCAGGGAACAGGAGAACATAAATTTCCCGCAATGCATGTGGCAAGTGAAGGTTAGGGTTTAATTTTAGGCCAGGGTTAAGCCTCGGGCAGGAAACAGGGTTAGGGTTAGGTGTATTGCTATGGTTAGAACATGGGCATAAATACTGTTCTTGGAATTTAGTGTAAGGCCGCCTGTTGTACGGGGAGCGGTGGGTTTTTCTATTCCCATTTCCTAACGGAAGAGGCATATAAATGATTCTCTCCTATTTGTCTTCGCAAATCGAGTTCCATAACCAAAGTTCGTCCCCTCAAACCCCAAAGCCGGCTAAATCCTAACTCGTACATTGAAGCTGACAGAAAAATGGGGATCTGCTTGACTATTACCCAAATACCGAATCCCATAATGACAGCACAGGCGCTATTCAGGTTTTAGGTATTGATTCTCGGACATACTGAAAGCACAGGATTGCCTGATTTTTAACGGTATTTGCTATGAATAGTGCCTTATTGAAAGAAACTTTTGTTAACATGATACTAAAGTGGACTCCCAGTCGTTAAATCTGCGTCCTTAGAAGCGAATAAAATCATATATTTTGAGCATACTATTTAAATTTCTTTCGGTGACTTCGTTCAAGGCAAAATAAAGTTGGATAGCCGTGGGTATGATCCGTCTGGATAGCACTGAGTTCTTTAAAATATTGTTCCACCATATTCTGGAGGAAACAGCCCGGAGGTTTTTGTGGACATTCGTTTAATTCTTGTCTCCGAAAACCGCTTCTTTGGTAAAAATGGTTATCAGATAGACGATGTCAGCTTCACATGGTGTGCGGTTTGAACAACTAGAACAAATAGTGGATAATGGAAGATGGATTATGGAACCTGCAAGGTCAGAATGTATGCCTCCTGGTAAGGATTAGAACCGCCCAATTCCCACCCGATAATACCTATTTTCCGATTTGGTGAGTTCCCACTCCCCATAGTTTACTCTTTAGAAGATGTTCTGTTAGTCAGATGTTGGTGGAGATTCCAACACATAACCTTCGGATATGTGCATAATTTGTTTTACTTTTTAGAAACTTTAAAGCACCTGGGTTCGTTACTCCGTTTTAGTTCCTAGATTGGATACAGGCTTTTAAGCGTTGTTTGGAAACTGTGCGTGATAAGTTTACTTTCTGAGCATCTTGTTTTAGATAAATGTTAATGTCAGATTGCCTTCTTGTAATTATCGAAGAAGTCAACATTTGAACATGAAAATTAATAAATATCTACAACAAACCCAAATAATGTCGCTAACATTTTCGAAGTTTGATTACTTGAAAGGTATTTTTGACCAAAAAATATCACTGGTTAAATTACCTGGTAGAATAAAGAAATATTCGGTTTGTGCATGCGCTTGGTCTCTATCGACAAATGCCCACGAATTTGGTAAAATAGACCACTGTAAAGCTGTCACGTGGATCGATAAACGGGAGGCCAGTCCCAAACAAACCCATGCAATCAGTCATGGTTTCGATAGTCTATTTCACTAAAGTTAATAAAAACCGTCTCGTGGATAGAACTTTAAACGCAAATGCACGAAAACTCAATCATTGGCCACATAGTGCAATTTTATCAATCAATATGCGCTTTATGGGACAAGAAACCATTTACCCATGTGACCGATGCAAAACTTGGATGCTTGCGAGAGATTTTTGAATAATCCGATGCTACTTGAAACATTGCGATAAAAAAGCCAAGAGAATCCCCTACTAGTTCCAACGGAACTAGCCAGTGTAGATATTATCAAATATGATCTGCAGCCTTTGTTTTTTCGAAAATGTGCAGTTTCTATACCAAGCCAATTCAGACTCCTCAATCATCTTCATAAACATTTTTTTACCGAGGTAGTTGTTAAATTCACATTGGTGTTTTCAGTTAACATCCTGCGTGACCAAAAGGTCGCATGTTTGATCATCAAAATCCATATTTATAATCTCATAGTGATGTGCGCACTTCATCAACCGCATCGCATTCCACCAACACTCTACGATATTTTATTTTGAGCTTATCAAAATCAACCACTTTCAAGGTCGATAACGTCTAAACTAGGTTCAAGTTTAATATTTTCTTCCAGGAGAAGAGACGATGTCAAACATCCGAAAGTTCTGTGTGTACTCATATTACGACACTTTGACCGTCGTTAAAGACGACGTCCACCATATGCCATAAAGCGAGATGGGTTCAGAGGCAGTGACTTTCACGTGGATAAGTTCATAGTAATAGCAGCCATGCGCAGCATTTACTGCCCTGCCTCACCTCACACGCACCTGAACCTGGTGACATGACATAGTCAAGAAGACCGGAGACGTGATCGGTGACAGTGACTGACAAAACCAACAGCACGTCTACGCGTGCCACTCGCACCTGGTCCGATAGAACAGGACTTCCCACACAATGTAGGGGCCACCTTGGGTTCCGACTGAATGGGACTGTCATAGAAGCCAAATTAAGAAGGAGCCATTGCAGCCTGATTCTCCGTGGTGCGATGGCCGAGGTACCTCGCCAGTTAGCAGCCTTCCAAGTCATGGCTTTTGGCGCACCGTCATTGTTTAAGTTCCTGTCAGATTGTTTATAGTCAAGGCATATGCGTCAAAGTGAAGTGGTGTTAGATCCAGAGCGTCCACTTCACTCTGTCTGTGCCGGTCAGTCATCTGCTGCGGGAATGATACTACCACAGTTGTATTATTGACACTATTCCACTATATCGACTGAAGAGGTCAAAAAATAAAATCTGGGAAACTGGGGCTAGTCGCTTTCAGGGAATGTTCTGGATAAGTATAAATTGTAAAAAATGATCTAACTGGCGCCTCGCAGACAGCCGAATACCAAAATGTGTGGGCCAATTTACTCGTAGCCTGGGCACAGTTCAGTTTCCTTTTGGACACCTGTTTTTGTACGTAAACTGAATTTGATCATACAGGTTGATTGAAAACTGTTCTAAGAGCAATCTCCGCATATTTTACGCAGTTTATTTCGGTTATATCCTATATAGTGTCATGCGCAGTCAAATTTAAAATTCCACTGTACCATTCGCATAGCAGGTTGTACTTACTGAGAAAGATAGCGATGTGCGTGAATTTTCCGTTGCGACAAATATTAATTATTTTCGTTGCACTCAGTCTGCACACTCAACCATTGCACACAAAGTTGACACCAGTCTGACAAGTTACCTCTGCATCCGTGATGTATATCCACTTTCCCAAGCAGGGTTTTGTTTTTCGTTTCGAAACTAGGCTCTCTGGCTGGTTTTATAAAGAACAAGGCGAGGAGAGCAGAAATTGACCCCCCACCCTTCCACGGCTCGGAGTTGCCAGTGTGAAATCGGATCGGCGCTCAAAGGGAGGGAAAGAGATAAACAGAACCCGCACATGCATGAGCAGGCAGAACCCGAAGTAGAGACTTATTCACATGGCCCTCCGCCCTTTTGAACTGTGCGCCACTGAGGAACCTCGAGCGGTGGAAAAAAAAACAACGCACTGCCTGTGGCTCTACTAAGTGCCACTGCCGCTTTTGGCATGCACCTGTATCGTGATTCAACGAAGTGGTCCTGTCACGTCTGAAACCCTTCAAAGTGGTCTCAAGGTATAGAGGGAGCGGAGGTGGAACCTCACCCTCATTGAAAGGCAAAGTGCAGTCTCCCTTTAGGCTTTCACAGGTTATAAAAGTAGGGTCTGTTTTACAGTAGGCAAAATGTGGGCAGGAGAAAAATGGTAAACTCAAGCTCTCTCCTGGATAGCCGATTTAACGCAAGATTCTACGAAGAGCGAGCATTTCTAAGCGTAGGATGAATCTTTGCAATGAGTATCTTACCTGGCTGTCGATCGAAGCTCAAAGCTAGTTAGAATCCAGCATAAATGTTAATTCCGCAAACAAAGACTGCTGAAAATGTTTCCTCGTTTTGCTTAAACGTTCTGGTTTTTCACATTATGAACGTAGGCCCCTTATGGAAATTTCCCTTTCATATTTTCCGATGACTAACTCGTCTAGCCAAAGTTATTTCAATAAATAAAACCATAAACCCATAGGGACCCTGGTCTCGAAATAACTTGTGTTTTGACCTATCTGTAAAAAATCTGGTAAAGAGCAACAGTAGAGTAGAAAATAATAACAAATTTGACTCTAGCGTTGACTTGCGCAACGGCACCTGAACAAATCTGGCACGCAAGCGGAAGTCGATTATTTGAAACCACCTCACGGAGGTTAAAAAAATTGGCTAACCTGCAAAAAAATAATGTCATAATTGTGAAGAATGAAATCTGCTAGAAAAAGAATCAACTTTAAAACATGGGCAATACATGATGTTTCCACGCATATTCCCATCGAAACGCTCACTAAGACAGCGTAGCTGAAGGAGGCGTAGTTGCTTGTTCAATAGCAACTCAAGCAGCAATAAAGGCGGCAGGTTCCTTGGCTGATTCGCTTTTCTAGTAACCAGCATGCCGTGGACAGAAGGAGCAACTAGACTCGAAGGAACACCGAAAAGTCTTAAACACCTGAAGGCGGATGGTCACAAGTGGTTCATTGAGAGTACTGAACCCCATCTGCAGTTGTATACTATGTCGCAGACATTTATTTTTTAGAAGATAGTTAGCTATTGAGCTAACAGAACGCGAAGTAACTTCAGAATACCGAATGGAAGATTACGCATAGCCAATAATCGACGCCTATTAATTGTACGACACTGATAATCCTAACCTACTCTTTGACAGCCCATTTATCTGTTGTCAACTGAACTTTAAAAGAAATATCTATTGCTAAGGCCAAATATTTATGGCTATGGCCGTGAAGTGGCTACCATAGCGCTGTATGCCGGTTTAGAACTTCTGTAAATTGAGAAGAAAAGGTAAATCACGATCTCAGTTGCGTTCTGGGACTCGTGGTTTTGCTTGTATGTTCTGTATTTTATCAATTAACTGAGAAATTTGGTAGTTGAGTCCTGATCTCAAAAATCAATATTTATGCATCAGTTCTAAATTCCCGATCCTGCTTTGATACGCAATGCCATCAACTGTTTGCTCAATGCTTCCAGGTAAGGGACACTCTGGCTGAATGCACTTGTGAACAGACGTTCCCAATGGTCCGCATCGGCGAGGGTCGTTATCTTTTTGGGGACAAAAGCACGCAAATCTTCGTTCGAGTAAGTTGCCATTTAAGTTTAACCTCTGTCCTACAGACGCTCATTTCCAAGTTCATTATGGGTTCTTCGTGTTGCCTTTTCGATGAATAACTGACACAATAGGCACATGGACATCTTTCGCAACTTTCTTTCTGTTGTTTAGAATAAAGTTAAGGATTTTAATCACAAACGAGCCTAAGAAAAACAACCGTCCTTCAGGATCTAGGGCAATAGAACACACTTTGTGCAATTTTTCTGAGAGCTGAAAACTCTTTGATAGTGTGCCATGCAATTAGTATCACGTACTTTGGTTTTTTTATTGAAGTAGAAATCAGCAGGTGCAACTCTGAACTGACTTTGAATGCCTTGCAGTCATGTTATGAGCTTTGATCTAGTAAATAGGACGTTGCTCCGTAGGTTATTAATATCTACGGATATGTGGAAATACCGCAGGTGCAGCACCGCTTAATACTTTACTCTGCGTCCTTTAAAACTTCGGTACGATAAAAGACAAGACGAAGAAAATACGAATGAAGTTGAGGTGACCTGGGATGACCGCTTTCGGGCTTATCTTCCGTCACCAATTGGCAAAAACCGAATCCCAGGTTGTAGGCTATCAGATACGAGGTCTAGAGTAAAGTCAAATGCGAATGGTTGGAACATATCCAGTTATGCAATTGGGTCAAGGAAAGAGTAGCTTTGCTTGGTAATCACTGCCTGGACAGTCTGATTACCGCAAGTTTAAATGAACAGTCGCTCTAGCCAAGGAACCAAATAATAAAGAGATTCTTTCCACTTCTAAAGGGCTGTAAAAAGATAAAAAGTTTAAATGAAAATCTTTCCCTCACCCTCTAGTAGGAATAATGGGACTACTTTCCTGTGGGCCTAATCTTTGCTGTCCTAGTTCGTTACGAGATGACTGCGGAGCTGGAGGTCAAAGAAGGGTCTGAACAAGCATCCGCAGTCCCTTTGTAATGTTTGTTCCCCTTTGTGATTTTAAATTTTTGGCTGCATGAGAGGGGATTTCGGAAGAATAGGACAATCGAACTCTGGAGTAGAATAAATTCACTATCATTTTTATTCGGAGTGCTATTGTGACGATGTTCATCGCCACTTTTCAGATGAAGTTTTGCTATAGTAAGGCGCCCTATCGTATATATAGCCTGGATAGGCTTTTGAATCCTTGAATGCTTCATAATGGATACAGGGATGCCTGGTATTATTCAGTTTTTTTGATTCTGTCAGCATGAACATCTGAAGACGTATCCAACCACCAGTTACCAGTATCCGCGAAACAAAAGGCCCAACTTAATATATGAAAGCAAGCTTATTTCCCTTCGGTCCTTCCTGGAATACTCTTATCACCGTCTTTTTGCGAGTTCTTACTTATTTTATGAAATAATTATTTCAGCTTGCTGGAAATTCCCTGTGAAATTTTACTGTTTATAGCAAATCCCACCTTCCTTTTCAAAGGATAACGTTCTTGGCACTTTTTTCCCGTTAGATCCTTCGGAGCCACGTTATGGTGCGAGTTGGCGGCGGCTGGGACACACTAAACCACTTCCTACAGAAGTACGATGAGTGCAGAAAAGTTACGCCTCAGGGTAAGTTCGGAGAGGGCACTCTCATGGCCAAATAGTGATGAAACCTCCCTAAACACTTGCTATTACTAGCTAAACAGACCTCCGACAAGAATTTTCCGCCACGCTGGGAGATGAACGCATACCGCTGAAAACCGAATGTCTAAATTGGACGTCACTCCCTATCCCCGAAGAGACTGGGACCGCTTGACACTTAGTTTTGCCCCCCCCCAAAATTGCATAGTCCGGACTTAACCTCTCTTGCCATACCGGGAAGATGGGTACGGAATAAATACCCTCGTATTACAGGTTCCCTCGAGCTAAATTTCAGGAGGGCTTAGAGTTAGGGTCGCGGCTTGTATTGTGTTTAGGGTTAAGGTTAAAGGTATGATAACGGAATATGTGCGCCACAGGAACTTAGTGAAAGGCTACCTGTAATACGAGAGGCACTTATTCCCTATCCCCATAGAATGGATATGACAGAAGGTTATTAAACAAATCTACCCAGTTGGGTGGACTAGGTTTCGAGGGCGTCAAAGCCATCTGCAACGGACCATTGATCTCATTTACACGTCGGCCTTCTAGTTCAGCGTTCGGTCGGTGCGTGCCAAAGCCCAGTCTGATTTCGTTATTCCGGGCAAAGCATTTAGTGCATATTTTGGCTGTCACTTGAAGATTTCTTCGGTAGAGCAACTCAGAAAACCAACAAGGCAGTCAAGTTCCAGCAACTTGGGATACCAGTACCACAGAGCTAGCTCGGACGGTAGAATATCACTGCCTAGACTTACCCTTACAAATTTATGCCATAACAATCATCTGATTTGTGTTTGATCTGTGTTTGATCTCCAGTTAATTTTTAATCAGACAGTCTACGGAACAACGTCCATGAGTACCCTTGCAGGTTCTATTGTATATGAGAGTTTGTTAATTTTCTCTTCGCCGATTCCATAACACTTTCGGTTAATTACTCCTCTTGGTTGGCTGCACTTCGAATAGGACAGAAATGTGATAGAAATATCCTGATGTTTTCGTGAGGGAAAATGATCTCCTCCTGCTGACCTTCGCCTCTCAAGCCCGAAAAGCACTGACTCTATGTGTCTACATTGACAGCTTCATAGGATGAAATCCTAGGCTAGACTAAACTGTTTGGATAGTATTAAGCACGCAACATGTGTGTTGCCTGAAGGGTACGCAGTTTCTTCGGCTTTATATCAGGGTCTTGTTCTGGCACGTTATGGGTGGGAGAGACGAGGAAGGAAAGAAACCTGAAAATGGTCTGTCAAGTAGCAATTAGTTGGTATGCCACTGATAAACGTTTTGTTTAGGTATGACGTACCATTCGAATTTAATATTATGAACTGAACTTGGTTTCTTCATACTCTACGTTTATTTTCTAGGAACAGAGAAGTCCCGAGAACATACTGGGATAATTTGATATCAATATTCTTAGCTATTGGCTGCGACTTCTAACGTACTTGTGGTTACATATTATCAGAAATAGTTGAGCATTTTTCCTGCGAAACGTCGCGCCTTATTTCCATTTTAAAACAGTCATCGGACCCAAGAACACGAACGGAGTTAGGCTTTTACTTCAAGTAAATGCATATCTACCGAAAGTTTCCGTTTTTTCCGTCATCACTCTATGTTGGATCTGGGCGCCTCTAAGGAGAAAACGATGAGGATCCTCTGCTGTTTACTCCACGCTTGAAGACCTGCTGTGCTGTACGCATGTGATTAACTTAGGCAGTTTGTGTGTCCAGCTCACTTACTTGAGAATTAAATGAATGAGACTCCATGCCTTCGACCTCAATGACCGGTTGGGAGGCCGGCAGTTGTACAGTGGTCTAGCTTTTCCAAGGCGAGTCGAAGTGACCGGCTTTACCCGAGCAGCATGATTTAACTGTTTTATCCAACCCCAAAGACGGACCTTTCGGAGACCCAGCTCTGTAGTCACATAATCCAACGCCTTCGTCGGTTCGAGTAAGTCCTTTTAATGCGCCACCTGTCACTGAACTCTGAAAAGCACCGAAGGTCACAATCTACATGGTTCATGCATCCCCTCATTGTCGCCCGCACCGAAATTTCTAATGTCACGCGCTCTGTCGCCTATTCAGGCTAATGAAAGTTTCGAAAGCAATTATACTTGCACTTCAAAATACTGTTTTAGAATGTTTCAAGAAAAACAAGGTCGATCGAAGTTCGAGGTATACTATTATGGCACACCTTTCACTCGCCGAAAAAGATGCCTTGTGCATGTACGTGTTCAATCTTACTTTGACGAAAATGATTAATAATGTGGAAAAAAACTCACGCTGAGGAGCCTGATCGACAGATAATTGTGAGCTCGGGCTCAAAAATGTTTTTTACACCGTGTTAAAACACAGGCGTCTAGACTCTTAAGTGTGCTTTCAGCTTTTGTGTTTCAAAAAAATGTAATTTTTGTCGTGTTCATCTTAGAAATTTCTTAATACGAGCAAACAAAGAAACCCTTTCAGGATTTTTCCGCCTACTAACTCAAAAGGCAGATCAGGTCGTACGCATGGTTCTGCTCAAGCCAGTGCGACTGTAAAACACGTCTCAGAGTAGAACTTTAAAGAAGGTTGAGCGGTTCGTTTGGTACAAGCAGTGGAAATTATTGTGTGGTCCAGCGATGGCGTAATTTACAACAGTTATCCGCAAGTTCTTCGGATCTGGGTACTTGGCTACTTACTCTTGGGCCAGTGCCACTCCAAGGTTTGAAAAAGTTGTCTTTTTTTCCAGAGCTGATTGGACAGCCCGAATGCCATTGAGTTCGCTGTCGGCGGTGATTGAGACTGTCGTAGTGACTTCTCGTAGTTTGTCAGAATTCGATTGACTACCTAAAAAAAATCAATGACTTGCGGTTGCCTCGGAATATTTGTGGAGAAAACTACTCCATTTCCTTTTACAGATGGGAGGTATACTGCATGCAGTTTTGAAACCCTAAATGTAAGCGTAACGGCTGGTCGGGTTCAAAATTATTCGTTAGTTTGAAAGCTGTAGAAGACCGAAGGATACCCTGCATTCAATAACAACCTAGGAAGTGACATAATTTGCCACCAAACGAGTATCAGAAAGATCACTTTCTTACGTGAATTTTATAAAGTATACTTAAATTTATAAGAGCATTGCGACTTAAGGAGAAACCTAAATAATATTTAAATAACTATTTTTTGCCGAGGCGGTTGGAAGAAGACTCATTCAAAAAGGTTCATTCATTTCAACTCGAAAACGCACTTTGGAATTTCTAATAAAAGTTCCTTAGGTATCAGATCTACTCTTTATATAATCTTTCGTTTCATGACCATGATAGGTCGACGAACATCACTACACACTGCATATTCTGGATTTTAGATAACACATAGCGAGTCTGCTCACCTAAGTGATTATGGCGTACTAAACGATGCCTTTGATCCCTGTTTAAACCTCGGGTGTACTGGTATCCGGAGTTGAGACGCAACTGAACAATGACAGGAATAAGAATGCCGACGTCCTTAGACCTAGTCAATACGACTTCAAAAACAATATCGTAGTCCAACTACATTTCTTGGTGATGTGCCCGACAAACGTGGAAAAAACTCTAGTTCACGCATATTATGTGGTCTACCTGCTGCCAAAGTATGTTTTTTCATTAAGTTTTATGTGTAGAGTGTTTAAATGAGTTGGTGCCTGTTCACGCGAAGTGTATTGCGTCTACCAGTGTACCTCAGAAGAGGTGACATAAAGAAAAGCAACAAATCCGCCATCAAAGTTTTGGCAGATAGTATCCATTGTTTTGCCGTTAAAAATATACCTTTATATAAATTATTAGTTATGTGATTTGAAGGGGACGAGAGTGGAACCGGTGCGATTTACCATGGACTGGATGTACTATTTATCTACAGAGGTCATGTCGCTTGGTTCAAGAACGAGCCATGGTTTGTAAAAAATAAAGACAGTCAGAAAAGAAGGCTTTATTTGAGTGTGCTTATAAGCCCAGGGTCGTCTTCCATCGCCAGTTTTTCGTTCCATTTTACCATCAATCTCGTCGCACCCTGCAATTTTGAGTTTACGTTTTTCTAAATGATGCATGCATAAATAATTTCCCCACAGCGTTCAGCAATTAGAACAAAAATGGACCATGGGAAGAAGGTGTAGGCTTTGTGACCTCTCACTCCAAATGTTTCCATTTTATCTTGCATGTCATTAGCATAAAATTTGGCTCCACTGTACCCCTAAAAGAGGGTCAGATAATACAGTCAAATCGTGTTCCTAGCGTCGGAGCATCGTTTGAATTTTATCCCCTTCATTGATTGGAAAACGTTTGCGGTTGTGCTATTAAATTCTCAAAATTGACATTTTATCTAGCAATGAGGAAACAAATTGTAATATGAAAGCATAGATAAGTGAAAACCTGCTCCCAAACCAAAATACCACATTATTCAGCCAGCAACCATTCCTTTCAGACAACCATGGGGCATTGCAAAATGGGACGTAGTTCCACCAATGGAGGTCTTGCCCCTTTGAATCGTTTTTTTTGCATAGGCATTTTTTGAAGATTCTTCGTTCGATGCACTGCAGTTCGCCAAAACTCTATAAAGTTAGAGTTGAGTTCGATGAATGTTTCACCTCTATGCCACTTAAGACACGCTATTTCAATGATGCATATGTCCTGCTATATCAACAAAGACCCGGACCATAACGCAATTAGCGAACATTCGAAAATTATTAATGTAAGAGCAAACTTCTTAAACAAACCATACTCAACATTGCTTGGAAAGAGACCCATTTTATAGAGCCATACATTTCCTTAGATACCTTCTTTTCATGCATTCTGTATTTCATCAACTCCCCTGTAATAATATGGATAAAAACTGCACCTAACAACTTCATATGAAGGCAAATGGTTGTATTTGTTTAGGAGATCATCATACAATTTTCAAATTTTCGACTGCAAGAGTTTTAAAACGATTCCTGGCTTAATCCGATGCAGAACTCACAGGGATCTATACCAAATTATTCAAGAAATCAAGACCTAAGAACGTAAGAGTGCCAATTTTCGAAGCACGAATTGTCAGGTTTGACTTTTCGATAAAAACCGCCCTTTTGTCGAAAATTAATTTCCAGCGCCCTCAATATGATCCATTTTGTCAAAGTAATCTTACTGATACCAAGTAAACTACCTTTACTTATATATATTAAGAGAAAACGTGCCGATTTTTTCCTTTTCACTCCTAACTTTGTTCACACAAAGAGGAAGAGAGATATACGTTCATATTAAAAAGAAATGAGCTTTGCTTTCACTCTGAATTTCTTTAAGTGACAGTTTCGCTCCACGTTAACTAGCAAAATCAAAGTTGAAATTTCAAAAATGACATAGTTTTTTTAACCAAAAGTTTCGTGCATTTGCTGGGACACCTGAATCATCTGCCGTGAATCCTTGTTTGCCTCCCTGTTTTGCTGAGTTGAGTTTGAGTTCTCGTTAGTTCCAGGGATGTCACAGTGTTATACCTCTTATTGACCCTGGTCATATCTTATTTTGTTTCCTTAACTAAGAATACATGTACAAATACGATAGTAATTGAATGAATATGGCAAGGTCACAAAATATCTCATAATTAAAAACGTTTTTGTAACTGAAGAATACCCTTTCTTAGTGTATTAAATTTGAAGAAGACGCGATTTGGTATGAAATTAGTAAAGGAAAAAATACTCATGAGCATGTTTTCAGTAAATACTATTTTAATTTATAAGGGCATAGAAAATGAGTAGAAAGATTCCTACAACATAATTATTCATTGTTTTCTGAATGTTTTTCTCAGACGACCGAAAATGAATGCATTCAAAAGCCAAAATTCTGGCGTGTCTGAAAGATTGTGTTTAAAAATGATCAATAGTACACCCCCACTTTCCTTATCAAAAGGCATTTCCAAATTTCGTTTAAAATTTCATGAGATGCAACCTGAACACCCATAAAAGCAGCCGCCAGTTCTCATTTTTAAACAACCTAAATCTATTTTCTAACTGGTGCCTACACAGGATCCCATCAGCACCCAAGTGTGGACTCCAGACTAAGTTCCCCAGGGATCCGGCGACCCCGTAGATGCCTCTACGCCGACCTCCGTCCTACGTGCCATAGGCCGGGAACACCAATCCGAGCCACCCGAGACCGTTGGTGGATCTGCAAATGAGGGTGCCTTGCTGGGCCAGGGCTCTCTGAAAGTGGTGAAAAAGGGTCGCGAAGTGGTGCGCCGGTTCCCTGTAAGTCCATTGAAAGGCCCCCTGCCAACAGGAACCACGACTAAGACAGTCCATTCTGCAGCGAAAATGCCAGCAGCGCAGTGCCCAACATCCGCATCTCGGTCGAAGTCGCCGCAGACTCAATGTGGCATGGATGAAGAATCAGATACTTCCTCTTCTGTCTTCACTGATAGTTGCAAGCCCGAAGACAGAGTCAAGGATTCAAATGAGAATAGAAGTGTGCCTAAAGAGTCCCAAGGTTCTGTCAGGGCTGTTGGGGTTTCTTCCGGCAGCGATGCAAGTACGACTGCCATGGACCCGAATCCAGTTTTCCTCATCGAAAGCCCTACAGTATGTTTTTTTTGACCTTTTCTGTTAGCCATGATGGCTCCGAAGACTTGATGTTGTTGCTGTTGCTGTTATAACAAATGACAGCGCTGCTACCACCAGTTCTGATACCTCCCTTCAACATATATATAAACTACTGCTATCGTTAATATGAATAATGCTAGTATTTAAACTGCTGCCAATGCCACTAACACAGAAGCTGATCCCTTTACTAATTCTATGACCAGGACGACAGAGAAACTTACTGCTACTGCTGCCGCCACTTCAGCCTCGGTCACTAGTACCTCTAGTAATGTTGCTTTTATTTCAGTGCTACTACTAGTACTACTAAAGCTCCCGCTGTTACCATAAATACCTCTACCACTACTACTTTTAAGATTTATAAAACAGTTGTCATTACTGGAGGTACCAATACTAACTATGCTACCCCTACTGCTGCTGCTACTACTCCTTCCATTACAAATTAACTGTCTCCGTTAAGCTAACTCACCGTAGGTGGACGAAAGCTTAAGTTTCGGCCACATCCAATGATTTTATAGTTGTTGCTTTGTAGAATAAGGCTACATTGAAGGCCTTACTTACCTCAACTCATTCATATTCAGGACTGTACTTACACGCACTTTACGAGACAGTTACAACGATGAGTATTAATAACGCAGCTAGTGGTGGCTCAGAGGTCATGTTGCAGCGTGATATCAATTATGATGAGATCAAAATGGCGTGACTAGAAAAACGGGAGAAATTCAGGCTGCTGCGTAATACTCATATCCAATTTTTGTTACTCTTGGTCTTATAACTATCAGAAAGCATTTACTTGAAAGATTTTGAATTCAGCAGCAGAGACCTTGAAGGACTGGCTAACCACGAGGGCCATGAGCAGTTCTTCTTGCCTATTTGTGCCTCAACCCATTTGCTTTACCATACCAATGACTGCTACGTGGTGACGTTCGCACATAGGGTAGCCTAAAAGTCGCTTAATGGTTTAAAAACTTCGTAAGCTTTTCGTCACTAGTTGTGCCAGATTTTTGTTTCACATATTTGAAATTCGTTCGTGTGAAATCCATTCTAGAAAATTTTCCGAGGTATTATCGCGCATTAAAATAGAATTTTATTTAAATGCCTCCATTATTCTTAAGTAGATTGTGAATACTTTATTTAGGTGTCGCAGAAATGGATGTGGTGACTAACGCAAAGCAGGTTCTTGATGGCTGCTGGTATTTATGACGGAATTAAAAGGGGACCATATTGTGAATCTCTGCTTGGTTTCTAAGTTCAGGCATAATAAGCATTGACACCAGTTTATTTGTGTGCAGTCGAAGCTGGGAAATTTTATGGTTCGGTCTTACGCGTTTCCTACGGAGGAGGCGTTTTCGCATACTAGTACACATTTGAATAGTTTTACCGCCTTGCTTCCGGTTTCACCTCTAACTTTCCTTTTATTTTAACAGAAACAACCGGAAGAGAAACTTGGGCCAACTGCTATTAAGGTGGTTGACACTGGACCCGAAAAAGGTCCTTCGAATGTACAGTCATCCACACCGGCTAAGACTCGCCTTGGGTCTGTTTCTGGCAAATATACCCGACGCACTCAACCACTGTCTAGCCACTTGCCATCCACCACCAGCTCGCGAACCAACCTGACTCGCCAGTTAAGTGCTGCATCAACGGAGAAAAAGATTCGACCGGGAACTAGACTGGGCAAGGCCTCCTCAGTTTCTACTACTTCTCTCTTTAGTCTGGGTGACACATCGGTTGGTCAGTCGCAGGATCACCTCAGGGGCTCCAACTCCTCCATAGGCATCCCCAGCAAGATAGCCGCTCCCAATGATCGATATTGTAACCTGAGCAATGGTAAGGCTATCACCAGACGTTCCCAGTCCACAAGTGACCTCACACCTGCCCGTTCGGTGGACTCGACCTCCAAGGCGGTCCCCAAGACAGGCTCATTTTCACAAAAGACGGAACCGGATGTTTTCAAAAGGCTCTATCGCGTGCCACAGAGGACTGGCGGAAGGACTGCAGTGCCTACCGAAATCATTTCACCGACGGCTTCACGGGCAAAATCGATGTCAAATTTGGGTACCCGTGTGGTGTCCACTCGTAAGCTGAGTGATGGAGTGGCCACATCTGGGTTGAGAAAGAATCGTCCACAGCGGCGAAAGCAACAACTGGCTTTAGATGGAAAAATGGAGGAGGCCCACCCAACGTCACTACCGCTGACAACAGAAGCACTGGAAAATCCTTCTGCGGAGGGAACACGATTTAGGCGCCCTTCTGTTGCTCGGATGCCAGCCCAGGGAACACGAATTCCCAGACCGGCTCGTCAGAATTCGCAAATTACAACCAACCGCTCAAAGTCTGTCAGCTCGCAGTTCATCAGCTGATGCTCCAACGTATGGGTCGCTTCACTGCCATAATTGTCTTTCTTCGGCACGTCTGTTGAGAACCAGCCAAGTATATACAGCTGCCGAACTGAAGTTTGTACATTCCTTGCTTCCCACAATGATCAAAGTTCATGTTGACATCACATGTGCCTTTGGAGGTTACACTGTTGGCTGTTCGCTCAACCCCCCCCTCACTTGCGAGCTAATAGTACTTCCCTCCTTTCCACCCATCTTCGGAGTAATATTTTGCTATTTTGGCTGTGATTTATTTTTTTCTGACCGCTTTCTTGAAACTCCCCCTATGTACTTTCTTGCATCATATACCGACACATATTTACACCCAGTCAGAATTGCAAGAAACTACTGGTTGTAGCAGTTGTCGCTGATTTACGTATGGTGCTTATTCTCCACCCATTTTTGAGTGGTTTTTTTCAGAAGTCGAGGTGAAATCCTGAAACGGTTTCTCGCGTGGTTGACTTGTCCTGCTCTCAATACAGGCCATCAGGGCCGCTTCAACCTCCATTTTTCTGTCAGCAGAGGCAGACATCTTTCTGCCAACCTACTACGTCTCTGGGCCAGATTTTAAGTGATTATCAACCACTTCTCCCGTGCTGACTTATTGCTCTCGACTGTTGATTTATTATGCGTCCACCTTTTCACACTTATTGATCTGAAGAAACGTATGACGATTCTGAAGTTCATAGTATTTTTCTCCTCTTCTTAGTTTTATATGAACTGCTCGGTGGACGTACGATTAGACAATCTTCGGGGCTTAGGAGCTTAACTGTTTTGGTAAGGACAGAGATAACTAGTCTGTATTTGACAATTTAAGCGCTTCACTTGTTCAAGAAATTTAACAGTTAGCTAAAATCGCTGTTGTGTGCAAATCTAAAATCACTTCTCTGACGTCTTTACCACCTTGTTGCCAACTAGCCCAAAATACAAGTGGTTAAATGGTCTGTCATCGTCTGGTGTACCCTTACGAACTACCAAAGCAGGTAAGTAGCGGTATGCGCACGTACGCGTGACTACCTGTGAACATCACCAAATATTCATAAAACTGTCACTGGTACCGCGGCGAATCTCGACTGCGCTTACTTTTGTCGCAGACCAATCGGGATGACAGTGGCGTCTTTCACGTTACGAGTTGCTAGTTTAATGATTGAGTATGACTTTCGCAATAGTAAGGAAAGAATCTGCAAACGTCAGTTTTTGTACTGATACCTGCCTAGACGAGACTCCTGTTAGTAAGGTTACTGTGCACGAGGAACTAACTTGTGACGCACCCACCAAATATGTCGAGTTAAGCTGTTTTGATGCGCATTGGTTCACCATCCTTAATCATTTACGGCCGAGGATCCGACATTTCACTTAGTACATAATGGCCACACCTGCAGTGCGTTACCTATCACATGCAAAAGGCCGAAATGTACAAAAGAATGTTACTCACTCGCAAACTGACACATATGAATGTATCAATACTTTGAACTATTAATGAAAAACTTTAGGCGAATTTTAAACATAAAGAAAATATAAAAACTCACATTAACCTCTTTAGAAACACCAAATTTTTTAGCCAAGTGAAAAATCCGGAAAACGGGGAAAAGGGCTGAGAATAGGAACACCAATATACTGAAATAAGCAAAAAAGTGCAGGTAGAATTACTTCTGAAAGTAGTCTTTTAATACGGCTTGCTTTTGAATATCCTTTAAGAATAAGTGCAACATGAAGGGTGGCCGTTAAAAAGTAGCCTGAAATGAGCTGGTTTTTATTCTGTCTCTTGACTTTTTGAAATTCATTTGACTACAGTAAACGAGGTTTACTTGATTTCTCCGATTAGGGCGTCACGGGAATACAAGGTTTCAAATAGCACATATTACTAGGCCGGCCATTAATTAAAAAATGCAAATAGAATTGGTAGGTGAAATTGCATACTACCTGTTTTGTATATTAAGAGAAATTTTCCTTCTTCAAATTTCTTTATAGGTATTTCTCGTACTGTATTACGAGTTTCAGATCTTCCTCGAAATATCGGGGAATACTTCACAATTTTAACTGTTTTAAATCAAATACAAGGTAACAGTGATTTCATTTCTCAGTTTGACTGATAAGAGTATTTATAAACATATTCTGTATGCAAAAAGTACACTTTCTTGAATAGGCTACACGAATAAATAACATTGGAAGCCTTTTATTTGCCAAAAATAGATAGTCTCCGTTTTCATGGGTTACATCCTGTTTATTTAATTTATCCTTACTAACCTAAATAAACGCTATATGTCGAAAGAAATATCGAAGATCAAATTTAACCCCGATTTTATTCCTAACTTTAACACTAACCTGAACCATAACGTTGAATCGTTTTTGAGGGCGTGAAGCTATAATTTCTCCTTAGCCTATGATGCTCCTGATTACTTCCAGACGCTTAGGCTACGCTTAGTTTATTCAACTGTTAGAAACTCTAGAAATCCAGAAGGCTAGCTTCCTGCATTAGCTACTATTGCAGCATGACATATAAACACCTCTATCACAAGCGTTAGGAATCGGATCCATCGAAATATCGCTAAGTGTACTTCTTACATTTTTATTTATCATGCCTTTACTACGGGCTACGCTGGAGCTGTTTAAGATCAAAACGGGGCCTGATATGTTGTAACCAGCTGCACACAGCCTGTGCATCCCAGAAGAAATATCCTCCATGGGCTGTGGTGGCACACACATACGCTGAAACCGCAGCGGCCAATATCGTCAAATCCCCGCATCGGATAGCTGCACGGCTCGGACAGCAGAGTAGTGCATAGGAGGTAGAAGAGAGTGAGGTGGGCTCTGGGTCTTCCTTCGCCATGACACTTCAGGCAACAATGAATCCTTCTGTAACTGGCTTCTAAGGAAATTTCTTTCAAAATATTACTTATCGTGCGCGGCCCAGGAGTGAGGAACAATTACACTGGATGCTCACCTCTGTCAGCCACTGCGTCCGAGCCCGTGTCTGGTAGTCTTAACTGTATCTTGCCACGGGGCACAGGAGGGTTGGGGAGTACGACAGCTTCTGCGCGAGTGCTATCCCATTGTACCAATTCTCGCGCAAGTTATTGTCCTGCGACCACTACGATATGGAATACACGGTGCACATCGTCGTTCGCGACAATCAAACTGACGTATTTGAAAGATATGTGAATAGTAACCCCCCCTATTCCGGGGGTATTGCGCTAATTTTAAGGAATACTATAATTATTTATCAGGTTAGGGCTCAGCAATGAAAGCTGAGAGAGCATTGAAAGCGGAATCCTAATTTATACACTTTTCCGTCAAGAAACCACAAAAAGTACGATAGGGATGCCTTGTATGGCCACCTAAACTGGACACGAGAATAGGAACTGCCCAGAATACATGTGGCTTTTCGCAAAAGCCCGAGGAAATTATTTTTAGGATTAAAGGCGAGTGTTAGGGTTAAGGTTGGGGTAGGTTTAAGTTTGAGGGTGATTTCAAAGTTGGGGTTAAGCTCATGGTTAAGATAAGTATTAAGGGTGTTATCGTGTCAACTGAAGGGTTTAGGTTTACGTTGGGGCTAGGGTAAATATTAATGTTACAGTTTAGTTTTATGGCAGGGTATGCATTATCATTAAGACAGGAGTATATTTACCCTTCCTGAAGTTTACCGCAAGGTCACTTATTTTGGGCAAATGGGGCGGTTCCTATTCTCGTGTCCAGCTTAGGCGGTCATTCAACGCATCCCTACTGAAGCAAAATTTGGGCAGTCATCTAAGAAATAAAAACTTATATTACACAACGTACAGCAAAAAGACAATTTCACAACTACTTGTTTGATTTCTTCGGGAATCTGTCGGAAGTAAAATATTTCATATTAAATTGCCAAATTCTTCTAATCTAACCTGCCGATTTAAGGGACAAAGAGAACCATGTGACACTCTAGGAAGCTAACATAAGATAAGACAATTTTAGTTGACGCAACTGCATCTACATAACTGTCACCGTATCAAGATGCATTCTTCCCGAGATCCCTTACTTTATCTAATTTGATGACTCTATAGAGCAAGAGGACCATTTGGTTTTCTCTTAACAGGTGCCAACATTTAATGCTCGGTGATTGTTTGTGTGAAGCGACTGGTCATGCCCTAAATTAGCTGTGGGCTGAGGGCGCCCTTCAGTTAGAGCTTGCCCCTTAAGAGAGATAAGTCAAGTGCATTTAAAACGATCCGGGAATAGTTCATCTCCAATCGGAAATTGAAAGAAGGGGGTGTTCACAAAGACACCATACGAGTGAGTGGACGCTGCACCGCTGCCCGCTAGTCAAATTCGGAAGTCAACATAGTTTCTCCGTTTTCTTGATATCAAACAAGGCACTTTCTGAGTGTTGACTCGCCAATATGACATGAGATAGTAGGAGGGACACAGGCCTCAATATTCTATCCAAATTTAAAGGATGAACTAAAAGCGGGCGCTCTCAGAAGTACACCTTGCTGAAAAGCCCAAAACTGAGTGTCTTAAATAACTGTCGACCCTTAAATGTGCTTTTGTGCAGCATTTTATCGGCTCAATGGCCCATACTTTCAGCCTGATCTTTGATCGATTCTGAGGAATAAGTTACCTTAATATATTTCAAAGCGCTCTCTTGCATAAAGTGCAAGTGTTGTGAATTCTTTTCAGATTGAGGCCATTAAAAAAAGGCAGCAGAGGTAACTCTTTCACTGGAATGAGAACGCACTTCGTCTGTGGTCGTGCATTTACTCTTAAACTTAGTATCACTGACAGATGCAGAAGTTGACGGACGCGTAGGTGAACGCTATTTATAGAATATGGCTGTTGCACAAAAATAAACCCCCCAATATTTGTAGCTCTCACATTTAGCAGTGATGTTCGCAATTGGCACGTTAACTGACTATTCTCTCCTCATAGAAACTGTTTCTCCCTGGGGGTCTGCTACCTTTGCTGTTGTCCTTGGTGATAGGTCGATGAGACACTTAGAAACGACAGTTGAAGAGAGTTTTTGTCTCAGATACCGAGTCCCTATCTCCTCAAATACTTCCAGGAGTTCACTTTTGCTGTCAAAAAATTTAAAAATTAAAATACTCACTTTTATGCGTTATAAGTAAAACCAATAAGGCATTAATCCCAAATTTCGGAAAAATTGTTTTTCAAACATTTTATGGCACGACGTTTCTGCATAACTAATTTATTTTTCTTTGTGGCACAGCAAAAATGACAAACTATGCAGAACTCAAGAGCATCCTGAAGTGTTATTAAGCCTTATTCAAGTGCTCACGCCAAACTGCTAGGGTTTGGGAATCAGTTTTCAAAAATTATGGTGTCGTAGAAGCCAGTTCACTTGTTTCCCAAAGCTAAAAAGGACTTCAGATGGTTTCTTAATGTACCAGAACGCAGCCCTAACCGTCATCACTCAAAGGCATTTTAAATCGAGTTTTTGGACGAAAGATTTGATTCTAAGAGGATTTTGGCAGATTTGAATAATTCCTTTGACCCACTTGTGAAAAACTCGGCGGCCTCGGTGGGATTCGAACCCACGCCAGCAAGAGGAAGACTTTAGTACAGCCAACGCTCTAGCCAACTGAGCTACGAGGCCCCATCGGGAGCCGTGAGTTTAATCACACTTGGGTCACGAAAGAAAACCATTGAGACTTTCAGTTGTTTATTTGTCGGCATATTTTGAGCAGATAACTAGCAGAATACTCAAGGAAGACATTAATAGTCTTTGAGAGTGCTATGCTTAGATAAAAAATTAACTGAAATTTGTATAGGATTTTGGCAGATTTGAATGATTCGTTTGGGAAATAAGCGAGGGATTATAGATATAAGAGATTTGATGACTCGTAGTTTTTAGATGAGATTATTACTGACGCAATTTTTAACTTCAGAGGATGAAGATTTACTGTTAGTGCGCCAATTTTAAGTTGCCGCATACTGCAGTTCCGCTAATCTCGGCTGAAACACGCATATTTTATGTTACTACTCGAGCACCAAATGGCTGGATGCGTTAACAAATCTTAATCAGTAGCGAAACTTTGCCGCACCACCCTGCGGGATACAAAGTACCCTGTCGTTAGAGGTACCTAAAAATGAACGTGAAGTCCTTGAAAGAGATGACAGTATGAACAAGGGTTTCGAAGGCTTGTGCCTACAAGCACAGTGTGCCTTCTTACGAGAGAGGCAGAAGCGCGCGAGGGACTCTGGACACCTAGGTGCAAAACGAATGCATCGGACTAGGTTTTGTTGCTGAACTGGCTTTGTAAAGCAATTTCATCTAGTTAGCTCACTAGTGAAAAACTCGGCGATCTCAGTGTAATAAAACTCACAGCTCTCGGTCGGGAGCCTCGTAGCTCAGTTGGCTAGAGCGTTGGCTTTACTGCAGCCTTCCCATTACTGGCGTGCGTTCAAATCCCACAAATAATTAGTTTCAATGGTGTATGAAGACCATATTCAGGCCCGTTTCTAGGTTACATGTGGTAACATATTCCTTTTCGCAGAAGTTTTTTATTCCTATCTCCTGAACAACTTAACATTCAGTTACAGGAGTCTGTTCTGCACTCAGAAGTGGCCTTTATCATAGTTCTGATCACTTTCGCCTTATTGTGTCTCCTAACAACTCATTCAGATGGTAAGAAAGAAAGCTGACACGCAAGTAATGCACGTGACACTACCGCTTGAACCTTAGCATATCTTACACTTCTATTGTTCCTTTCAATCCTAATTTATTTACCCATCTCCAGGTCCATCCAGACAGCAGCTGCCCTCTTTAACTATTCTTAAACATTACTTTCGTCCCAACCGTCCCTGCGGAATCTGGCCTGGTACCATAACAGTTTTCGTTAAATTATTTGCGGATCGTCAATAAAGTGTATCACATACTTGGTTTATTTAGTACTCCGAAAAGTGCTGCATCATAGAATAACTATTTAGGTTCTTATAATAAATAGTTCATTGTCAGTAGGGTTTTTGGTGCTTCTTATATCCTTTGTTAAACGGAAATATTAGTTTAGGACGCCACGTGGATCGGACTAAAATAATCTTCAGAATCTTATAGAAAGCGTAGATTATGTCTGAATAGAGTCATAAAAAAATAATACAGTTATGGCTAACAGGAATCAACTAAAGGATGTTTTCAGACTTTGAAATTCTCCTAATAATGTCCTAGGTGAAATATATTCAAGTAAGACTAGATATGCTTACGTGTTGCTTAAACTTTATAATCTTATCCATGAAGGTTTTCTCCTGGGAAAGATTCACACAAGAATGCACGGTAGGGATGGTTTTTATGGCTGCCTTAACAGGCGATGGGAATAGAAACCACCCGCCCGCTTATACTAAGTGGTCTTATGATAAATCTCAGGAAGGGTAAGTATGCACGTATCTTAACGCTAAACCTAACCCTAACGTAAAACTAAACTGTCTTTTGAATATTAATTCTAGCCCCACCGTAAACCTAAACCCTACAGCTAACAAGGTAGTACCCTTGGCCCTTAACCTAATCATGACCGTAGCCCCAATGACCGTATCCTAACCCCTCACCTTAATCCTAAACATTATTTGCTTGGAATTTAGCCCAACGCCACATATATTGTGGGCAGTTCCTTTTCCCCTGTCCCATTTAGGCGGCCATACAAGGCATCCTTACCAAATGCACTATACAATTACTTTCATTAATTGATGTTGAAATGCTCCTTCTTATCCATTTTTGCACTCCTGATGATTATTTGATGAAACACGGCTACGAACCTTGCCTGCCTGCTACGCTAAATCACTCTCACCCTGCTAACCCAACTGCTATCCTACCTCACAGAGGTGCCCTTTTCGATAGGACTTGATTTAGGTCTCATTACTGTCCAACCATCTGTGAATCTATACTTCTAGATTTTATCAAACGCAAAATTTTTCATATGGTAACTGAACTATCTCATGAAATGTTAAACGAAATTCAGAAGTGTTTTCAATTAGAAAGAGTTTCTTTGGTGGGGTTATAATATTGATTATCATGCAATGCCTCGAAATTCTAAACGACTATTTACGTAGTAGGGACTTTATAATTGATCTTCAATATACTCAAACACTTAAATATCCTATATAGAGAACATGCACGAAAATATCGCTATTGTATCAAATCACGAGCAATTTAAGCCTTCTTTCAAGGTTATACATGCAGCAGGGATATTTCTGACTAAGCAGATGTTTCTAACTATGAGATATTTTAAACCTCGAAAACTCGATTCATAGAGCATCGTAGCTGTTCATTTACTTATTCCTTATACACCATGGTTAACAAAATTGAGAAATTTTATGACTATTTTGTTTGATCTTCCTAAAAAGCACAGAGAAATGTATGGTTTTCTTTATAAGGAAATTATGTAGCATGCATATTGCAAACCCCAAGTGCAAGTTCGAAGGCAGGTCAGGTTAAAAAATGATTCGGGAATTAACATCGTTGTTAAGACCGAAAGATACCCTTTCTCCAAGTATAAGTTATAAGGAAAAAGTAATTGTTTACCAAACCAATACAAAAATATATTTTCTGCATTTTTTTCATAAAATATATTTGAATTTCTAGGGAATCAAAAATACATTGGAAAATTCGTACTTCATCAGTAGTAATTTTTTCGAGTGTAGTTTCTGTAGGGAGATGGAAAGAAGTTAATTGAAAAGCCATCATCCGGTCTTTAATTAAATATCTTAATATTATGCCTCAAGATAATAATTAGAACAAACCAATATAAGTACTCTTTTCTGATAAAAACAGCAAATGTTTGGTTATTATTTCAGGAAATGGATCATTTACTGTACAGCAAACATAAAAAAGTGCAAAATAAGAGCAGAATTACATACGCACTAGCTTGCCATATGCAGAGATTTGTCTCCGTCATGAGACTGAATGAAATTCCAAAAAAGTATGCTGTATCAGTAACAGTAACAGTTATTTTCAGGGAAAATTACTTTGATATCAAGTCTAAGTTGGTGGACACGGGGACATGCACATACCTGGGGTGGGTAGCCTTTGGCTAAATTCCAGGGCAATGCCAGTTATCAGGTGCTGGCACTAAGTTTAATCATAACCCTAATCGTAACCCTAACAAAAATCATAATACCTGGAAATTTGGCGTAGAGCAAGTTGGTAAAGTGGGACTCGGAGCTTATTACAGTGTTCTACCTTTCTAATCAATTAGTGGATGAAAGCAATTATGCTTACAAGCAGCTGTTGGCAAGAATTTCAGATCAATATATTAATGTTCAATAGTAGACAGGCGCGCACCTATTGTTTACAGGACTAAATCATCCTATTGTGTCTTGGGGCTCACTCTCGTGCTCCGCCAGCAGCCGCACAACAGCTAGTATTATAGTATTATTTTCTGCTGAGCAACCACTTAATAGATCAGGTGGAATCTCGAAAATACAGATCACCAATGGTTATAACGAGCTTTTCCACTTGGCAGGCAAAATAATCTGCTCCACGGAAGAAATCGAGCGTGTTCAGGCGCTCTTTCAAATGCAACTATAAGACCTCCGGCCTTCGAAGGCTTCGCGTAAATAAATAACTCCTCTATCGCATCTCGCAATCGATAATCCGTGAACCGTCAGCAGCAACACGGGCAGCGTACTCAAACCGCAAGTGACGGCACAACAGTCACACATGACCTTATTGTTTGCCACTGTGTAATTTCGATTACGGACGAAAATAGAAATAATGTCCTCACATTCACATTGTGACTATTAAGTCGTTT
The DNA here is from genome assembly GCA_017591395.1 of Schistocephalus solidus. Classification (NCBI taxonomy): domain Eukaryota; kingdom Metazoa; phylum Platyhelminthes; class Cestoda; order Diphyllobothriidea; family Diphyllobothriidae; genus Schistocephalus; species Schistocephalus solidus. Next base: position 27,068 of record WEDG01002781.1, on the reverse strand, counting down.
TTACATCCGGAATGCTCGTGAGTGCATGTTGTTACGTCCAATATCCACCTTCATTGGAACGGATTAAAGTGGTTCCTAAGACGAGATAAATAAACCGAAGGAGGTATACTGTGTAATGGGTCACTCACCAATCGTGTTACAGAACCCACTTGTCCCCGTTGAGACTTGAGTCCAAATGTCAATCCCAGCCAGCAGTTGTTCAGTGTCTAGTATAAAATAGGTAGAATGACATTGCCTACAAAGTCAAAGAAGACTGGAATGACAATTTCTGACTTATTGGCCGTCATCAGCCAGCCATCATAAGTCAGAAATGGCCATTCCAGTCTCCATTGACTTCTATCCGTATTAACTTTCTGCATATTGTATACAATCCATTATCGAATTCAAAACTTGACGAAGAACACATGGAACTCAATCGTACAAATGATTACGGCACGGAAAATTCAATCTGATATTCAGTCAGTTTTATTGTAGATTGATGAGCCAGTCGAAGTACGGCAGACAGTTCGGTCAAAGCCCCATTATTGACTGATAAGCAGTAAGCAATAAGCTAAATTTTATAAACGACTTCAAAGGAAAACTTTTAGTCAGGCGAGCTTGATAAAAATGTTACAAAAAGCACGCTAAGTCAAGTAATGCACAGGAATAGAGTGATTTCTGACAGGTTTTATTTTTTTCCCTTTTTAACTTTTAGCATAAGGAATTGTCATTGCTCCTTTTCCGTTTGAAAGTCTGCACAAATAAATAACACCTTTGAGAAACTAGATATAGAATGATAGTTATTGCTCCATTTCTAGGTGGCTGCTATTCCTTCGTTATCCATACACAGAGGTAACAGTTTGGAATGTATTCTTTGTATCACCAAAACGTTTTGAGACTCCATTATTTTTACGCCCAAAGACTATAATCCACACATATATTCATCTGTATAATCTATATAAAGTTGACCCCAGGTGCTAGCGAAGGTAGCGACTATAGATATTCATGAGTAGCTGAAATCCATGAATACGTCCGACCCCTCTAATAACAGTTATACCTGCTTATCGTTTTGTTCAAACGTTAAATATTCCTTAAACTATCATCCAGAACCACTTTACTATTATCTCAAACGCATCTTACAACATTATCCTTAAAAATATGTGCCCTACCACTGCATGTGAAGATGCCTACGACAACAGTATCAAGTAATGCCTATATCCAGGCACGCATATTAAATATTGATATTTGAAAATGAGTCAATCATTGTTTATGATAGAAATGTATTAAGTCATGAAACTAAACGCAAATAATTAGCAAATATTTAAGGTATTCTATATTGAAAAATAGCAAATCAGTGACTCCGCAAATACTGAACCACAAATAGGCGGGATAAAATGTACTTTCTTTATTCCAATAACATCCGAATACCCTTTAATAGGAACATGAAGGAATGTGTGAATTTACTGCCGTAAGGTGAGATGTCGATTTCTCAACAAAAGAACAGGTTTTTCAGCATGTGCACGTGTATGGGTCAATTATAAAAAATGAATTAATTCCTTCGTCCATATAACAGGCCTAAAAAAGACGCAGTTGCCTGCAATAATAATGCAAAATAGATTTATATCTTTATTTTAAAAATATTATTGATGTTATGTGGCATCGGAAATCGATACGTGGAGATACAGAGTACCTAAATGTTGATTCCAGTTTAAGTAAAAATTGCACTGGTGACGACAGCTATAGTTGGTTATAAACTACCATGCTGGCGTATAGAAACTGACATGGTTGACACTTACCAGTAATCCATGTTGTAACTTCATTCACGCAACCATTTCTAGGTAGGAGGGGAGAATACGCGTGTCCGCATAACAGGTGACTTTGCGCATAATCATAAAGATTAGGATTTAAGATGTTATTACCATTTAGGTTAGAGCTAGAAAGCTCGGTGTCAATTTTATAATTGGGATTCGAGTAAGGGTTACGTGTATGTCTCAACAATAGGTATCTCCCCAGTGCCATGCGTAATAGTGGGTACTTATTCAGGTGTCAAACTATGGCGAAAAATGTAGTTCAAATAGTTCATGATGAGCCTTCTTACTAGTGGCCAGCAAGCCCTGTAAAATGCCTTGATTTAGGAATAACAGGAAGGATGTGTCATTTAGAGTTGGATAAAAGTGGAATGAAACTATCCTCAGACAAATGGAGAACAGAGATAATCGTGCTCCAAAGGGATTGTAGTTAATAAGTGAAGTCATTATTCAGCGAGTTCTAATCTATTGTGCAGGCCTGGCTGGCTCCTGTTCAGTGTAAAATCAACCAAATGAAGAAACTTCTGACTGAGTTAATGCACAAGAATAAAATCGGTTTATAAGAATGAGGTTGATTGAAATCGATGAACACCTCTGTTACAGGATTCGATGAGTTAAAATGCAACCCAGTGTCACATTATCATCAGTCACGGCCTTGGGAGACAGTCATATCGTCATTGCGATCTAGGTTTGAGATCTAGGTTTCAGGAAAAATTGGCCTAATTACTCTTCTGCTTCCTCGCTATTCCCTCCAATGACGCCAAGTTTGGTCAGATGAAAATATGATGTTATTAGATGCAACATTATTCCTTGCAGTCTCATCTGCCTATGTGATGCACGCAGTCAAAATTAACCCACTTGAAAAGGGGTAGTATGGAAGAAGACTCTAAAAGGTGGAATACTTAATGAGGCTAAATAAAGACAAAAACTATTCCATCTATTTAGCGGTAAAAAGTGTCTGTGGATCAAAGGAAGACCAACGACGTCTTTAGGTGTGGTGAACTCGTCAGCCTCTTCGTACTAGAGCCATGAGGAGGGTACCAAAAAACGTTCAGTTGTCATCCCCAAAGTTCCCTTCCTGACCGTCAGCTTACCAATGAAGAAAGGATATAGCTTAAGAAATTGTCATATGCTTTTCTAAGGAGAACATACTCTGACAAACTCCAAAAATATGTATTCAAACGTTAAATTCACTGTGAAGTCCTGCACGTGAAACCCACTATCTAGGAAATCCAGTCTCACGCAGTATTAACCTCGGGCTTAAATAGGGTGAACGTCGATTTCGACGAGGTACACCGTATGCTCCACAGCAAGGTGGTGCAGGTACGGTAACTTGCGGTTCAGCTTGTAGTTCAGCTTACCACTAAGAGCGCCACAAGAGCGCGGTATATACAACGTGCAGCTATAGGTGTGCCTTCCTGGCATATGCTTCAGTAAGTTCTGCTGCATATATCAAAACCGGAAGTCTCAAAAGGCCAAAGTTGAAGTCTCATGTTATGATTTAGCTGTGCATTGGCACATTGCACAGCGAATTTAAGGACAAGTAGCCACACCGTCAGCACAGTGCAGTATATTATCGCAGCGAATGGATATTTGAATACCTTCCACCAACTGTACTAGCACTGGCCCACCAATCAGCTTGTGCTATTAGGTTCCGAAGAGCACCTGCCTCACTTTATGTTCCCTATTTCGGAATAAGCGCTGAAAGAATTTCAGGATCGTGGATTAGAAACAAGACATGGAGGCTGACTTAGTTTTGAAATCAGGATGAATAAGGTGGCAGTTGAATCCTTTTAACATGCCTGCCCAGTTTTATGCTTTTGGTATTAAATCTTTTTCCAGTCATTAAAATTTCCTTTCCGTGATCCGATGGTTCCCTCTCACTCGGAAAGATATATATGTTGCAATGGTATGATGATAACAGGTTGGAGATGTTACTCGGTTCTTTGAGCCACCAACACCGTCTACTTACTTTGGTTACTTACAAAAATAAATTTACGACAGATTTTGATGATAATAACTGCTAAATGTTCATGCTACTCAAAGACATGAAAGCATTGGAGACTGCAAAGTCATACCCAGCAACAGTCAAAGGCACGAAGTGCTTTATTATTTGCACTGATTGACAAGTAGGTAAAAGATATGAACATAGGTCTCTGCAAGTTATAAAAAGTGTCATAAATCTGTAATTGAGTGACGTAACTCAAAAGGTAACTATCCTCTTAATCGCAATTTTTCAAAATGAAAAGCAACTTCGATATGGCATTCTGACGACCGTTTCCTGATACTTTGATAGCTCAAACATTTCAATTTTTCTTTCCTTGTGAGAGTTAACGATAGACAGTCGGAAACTTGTGCAGACAGAAAAAACATCATGGGCCTTAATGGTCCTCCACAGTTGGCCATTTTGGCTTTGAACTATCATAGACCACCCGCCACCCAAATATTGCATTCATATTCATTTATTAATATGGGGTTTCGGCAAACTTGAGTAATTAATTTGACTCAGTAATGTAACATCCACGGCAGCAGGGGAAGTCTTTAGTACAGCTAACGCTCTAGGCACCTACGCTATGAGGCCTTTCTCTCACTGTCGTGGATTCGAATCCCACCGCGGGATGCCGAGTTTAGCAAAACTGGGTCAAATGAATTATTCTAATCTGCCAAACCCCTTATTAATTAATTGTGCCTGATAGTCATCTGGTAGATTCTCAATTGACTGCCTTGGCAATCCTGCTTGGACAGTCAGCTTACTTTATTAGCATTGTTGGATTCCATAAGTTGCAGTAGGCTGGGCGGATATCTTGACCCAAGTGTTATTAAACTCATGGCTCCCGGTGGGGCCTCATAGCTCAGGCGGCTATAGTGTTTGATTTACTAAAGCCTTCATCTTGTTTTCGTGGGTTCGAACCACATTCAGACCACCGAGTTTATCACGAATGGGCCAAATTAATTATTTAGTTATTGCTGACACGCGAAAGAACACCTAATATAGAGAGACCTGTTCGACTGCAACGCCACTGTTGCAAGACAGACTTCCTGAAATTTGAAAGTTGTGTTGGGATAGCAAGAGACGCAATCTTAAAATTTGGAAGACAGGAAATTCATGGCGTCTGAAATAGGACGATTAAGACCAGAAAACTTCTGCTATGAGGTTACTCTCCATAGGTCAACTTAAAAATATTATTACCTAGTCGGGCCTTCAATGGGTCTAATACTTCAATGACTGCCTTCACTAAGGGAGCTAACATAGAAATGACTTACATGGAACTGCCGCATATGTCCTTAAGAAAAAGTAAACTAAAAGTTTATCTTATGCAGCAAAAAGTTTACCAAGATTTTAGCAGGTGAAAATGTCATGTCTGGTGTTTATGAAAACTGTTAGGGTAACCGGCATTTTGTGGCTAAGGCGCATTGTTTCACAGGACACTGTACTTTCAGTAGGAAAATTTAACTGAAATCCTGACATACTACAGCCACAATGATGAGGTCGCAGATAACAATATCGGAGATGGCTCCCTCTAAGAATTCATTATGCATCTTCTCCAAATGGTGCGTGCAAAGCAAAAAGAAAGACCGAGGTCTGAAAAATATTGGTATTTATCCCGAATGCCTCATACCTGTTGACGTCGGGTTTTTATATGTCCTGCCTGGGGCAAATAATTTGGTCAGATGGAATTAAAATGGAAGGCTTGTTACCAAGAAAAGACGCCCTGGGATTTTCTTACAGTCCATGGTGTAGTTTCCAACAAATGGAGCCATGCGTGAGAAATTTAGAGGTCGATTAAAACACCGGCGAGTTAACATTAATTATCAGGGAAAAAGGGAGCTGTCAATTTCCATGCCATATTCAAGACCCAATGGTGAAAAAAAATTAAAACTGGGAGCTCTCTGCATATATGTTAGACAGTTCCCGATCAACTTCCTCCTCAGCCTAGAGAAATGTATGTTCCAGTTTGAACCGTGCAGTTACTCATCAACCGATATTAATCGCGTGCAAAGAGATGTTACTGTTTAACTTAGTCATCAATAGGTTTACTACAAGTGCCGAAGATGAAGACTTTGCGAGCAGTCCTCCAAAAGAAATCGATCAATTCGCTCGTAAAGTACGAGCATCTGAAAATAAAGAGTCTTGTCTCGTGAATGGTTCACCAACAGACAATCGGCTGCATGACAGTCGTGCCTAATAAACCACGCATCTTTTGTGCGTACCTGATTCAACTTTACTGTCAGGGGGAAGAGGGGAGAGGCGGAGCTGGTGTTCGGGTATAAACAAGGAGCTTTATGAGGACGGGTTTTGGGTGTTAACTTTCTTGGACTTTGGTTTTTCGTTGTTATAGGTCTCAATTTGAAGCCCACAGCAGAGCAACATCTTCCATAAGCAGCCCTGAAAGCAGGATAGATCACTAAACGATGGTCATACACGGCTGAATAGTTAGATGGCAATACACAGTCTTACAATATGTGGTTTAACTGACAAAGCGTTTGACAGAAGTGGTCGATGACCAAGGCTCAGGTCTCGGAACTCTCTGGACCTAGGATTTAAATGACCTCAGTAAATGTTAATCGAAATGCTGAAATACATTTTCGCTTGGGAGGAATATCAAATGTGAGTTTGAACTATTGGATAACCTGCAGCAATATTCAAAGTTATTTATGACATGCCAAGAGGACGGCTTTTGATTGCCCTTCTTTCCATTTGCCTGAACGAATCAAACGAAATTAAATTGACCCCAGATATAACAGGAATGCTTTCTATTGACTTTGGATGGCCTCATAAATTCAAAGCACAAAATATTCTTCCTTGTACTCTTTTGGCGGGAATTCACGTTTTCTTCAACCGTTATTATCAAAAGGGGTATCTTTTGGTTTAAAGAATGCTTCTTACCAACCTTTTAATTCTGAGCCTAATTTACCATTATATTAACGGTTAGGGTCTAGAGTCTACGACAGGTAAAATTTTCATTTGAGGACAAGGATATATTGTTCTGTACCATAAAAAGATACTAAGCAGTGCTCTTAAAATCTTGAAACGGATGTGGTATATGTTGTATACTGGATAAGGAGCATTGCTTAACGGACATATACGACGCTATTTGACTGGAAATGACGCAGTCTTAAACAGCCTCATAATTATAAACGTTCCTAAAAACCTAAAAAACGTTTCCTGAACATAAAAGGTTAAAAAAGGTGAACGGCCATCAAAATGATGAATGAAATGATATTTAGGAGACCTGTTTTTTAATCAAATATATTTCAATTTATAAGGACAATCGAAATCAACTGAAAAAGCTTCTATTTATGAAGTACCTTTTACTGGGTGAATTTTTCCCAGAGCGCTTAAGAAGAGCGCATTCAAATCGGGCACCCTAATGTAACATAAGTCGGCGATTATTTTGCTGCATGATAATCAAGGTCACAAGCCTACTTGATTAAACATTCCTGATTGAAAACACATTTAAAAATTTCGTTGACACATCATGTGGTCGATCACAGAGGCACTTATTATGGCCAACAAGCCAGAAATTATTATTTTAAACCCTCGTGTACTTGTTTGTGTGTTTATTTTGAGTTACTGATTGCTTTTGCTATGCTGCCGCCACAGAAGGGTCACATGTGATTCTGACTCCAGGCAGGAGGGATCAAGATACCATGAAGAAAATCGCTTCCACCGATCGGACGCTCTCTTTCCGCGTGTTCGTGTCCCTGATACCCAACCTAAAAAGAAGTCTGACAGTACTTGAACATAAATTTAAACTACTGGTTAAAATAGGCATAAATAAAGTCATGAATATAGATATCATAATGGAATATAACCGATTCTTAATGCCGAGACCTTGTATTTATATCTTGAATTATTCTACTTAATAACATATGGCTTAAACAGCACCTTTTGTTTCCAAGTTTCCTTTTTGTGTCCGGCCGCGTTCAGCACAAAACCTTTGAGCAAAATAAAATCTCTGGCTAAAATGCGCATGCTTAGTGAAGACGCATAGAGCGTTTTAAAAAATGTTTTTAAGAGAGTGTCACTCCATTACATCAGCCGAAGCAGATTCTACTTTTGCTAGTATAAATCAGGATGTGAGTGCAGGTGGTCCCTATTGAATAATTCTGCTTGAGAAGAAATTACCATAAAAATTGTATCGCCTGTTGTCTAGGTTGAGTTTCCATTTAAAAAAGTGAAAGAAAATTCCTCTGAATAGAACTGTCAGAAGGAAAGTATTTCAATTCAAAATAAATTTTCAGGAAGTGCAAAACACCCCTTGCATAAAAGCCGACGTTGCGTCTTGAATACCCAGGCGCCGCTGTTAGAAAAAAGCGTTTGGAACGTATTTGAGTCAGAAAACTGGTGTGACTCATCCCGTGAAAGATTTGCCTAGGCTGAAGGGAAGATAACGAGTGAGCAGGCCTGGTGGATTTAATAAAACCCTTCTTCAGTATAGCCTACGCAATGAAAAATGGGAATGATTCCGATAAGCGAAGCCAGATTCTTTGCCACATTCTGTTTGAAATCCAGAGGACAAAGAACCTGGCATCATAAAAAACAAGTTAGAAAAAGATACTATTTTTTAAAAAATCACTCGAATATAGAGAAACACACAACATACTTCCAAACCAACTATTAGGTTCTAATCTTCTCTTTCAGGAGCCTCTATCATGCATGTACTGAGTGGCCAGTTATGTGCGACAGTTTCAGTTTGTCGCAAAAGTAAAACGTAAAATTGACGAAGTCTACAAAGAGAAAAACCTTACTTATCATCTTATGCCCAGACAAACTGAGGGATTCCAAATCCTACATCATAAGTTTGAGCTTTCCAAAGTACGCAAATGAGCAATAAAAGCAGAAGTTTGAAGCCATGAATGACCATGCATTCACGCACGTCCCAGAGCAGTGACAACTGGCTCAAAAAATTTAATTTCATACGTTAGACTTCAATTTTTATCGGCTATGATTTGCAGCAAAGAAACCGAATTCTTATTTCCGTAAGCCTTCGGTTGCTCAGCCATTTTAATGCTGTGGGTTTATTTTGTTTGTTTTTTAAAGAGCTTTCGGAAAGCCACAAGTCACTCACGAGTATTTGGTTGTTTTTAGCCTTTGGGCTTGAAATGTGACTTGATGGTTCAGAATGCGTGTATTGTGATGCAATTTGGCCCGAGGGAGGAGGATGTTTATTTGGAGGAGATTTAACTAGTAAGAAGTACACCATTCAGTGTGGCTTGTCATTAGTTTTGCTAGGACGTTCAACCACTGCCTTAAAAATCTTTTATTGGGGGATACTCTTTTGCTAATTTAGGCTTAATTTTAGAGTTCGATCTTCCTATGGACTCAAGTATATCTAACCTAATTTTATTAGTCAAGGCTGGCAGGAATGAATGGGACTCCGAATAGAATGCACCTTTTTTATAGCCTACTCAAGGAAAGTTATGGCGTGATTGTACCATAGAGGGGTATAAAATTACCAGCACGCGCGAATGTATTTCTAACTTTGACAATCCATTCAAGGGTTTGTTTCTTGACACAATTACTGAGGTACTTAGTACGCTTGCTAAAGTGCCTTCAGTATTTGTCCGAAATTACCCGTTTGGTAGAACTTTTCACGAAAAAGGAGGCGAGTCAATGCGTTTTACTCACTTACAGTGCACACCTCGCTAGAAGTAATGAAATTCAAGTCGACGTTCAACTAGTAGATCACTGCAAGTTTGGCACATAAGTGGTCGTAATTCGGCCTTGGACTCCTGTCCTTCTCGTGCTCATTCGATAGGCGACCTATCGTTGGGTGATCCGCCGATCAGACCTCTCTTTGAGCTCGAGACGAGCTCGACCGATTGAATCGTAGAGCTTGAAAATTATTCTCTCCGAGCTTCGTAAGTGGTCTCTAGGTCGAGCTAAAATCCAGTTCAAAGTGGTGTATTAATCAACCACAGCAAGCGCATTTGATGCGCGCAAGAAGGACAGGAGTCCAAGGCTAGCTGATGATAAATTATGTGCTCACCTTGAAATGATCAACTAGTCAAACTTCAAGTCGAATTTCGTTGCTATAAAGGTATTAGGGGATGTTAATACAATTTTGACCGAAACCCTTAGGCGCATGGTCAAAACGGGAAAACCGAGCAAATGTCAATGGAGCACTTGGTTACTAGCACCTTCTTCGTTAACGAGAAATGGGGCATGTTAGCTGCTCTTCGCATTTTCTCAGCTTGCTTTGGATAATGTAATTCATAAAATCCGTGATGACATTATACACCTTTTGACGTCACGTATGTATTTAGAAAACGAATGGTGAAAATTAGTCATTTCTATTGGATTATTATGCAACTATGATTCTAAAACGCATGTTGCTTTCCAGTTTTATATCTTTCCAATGCTAACATTTCTCAAAGTTACACTCGGAGACCAAAAATGCAGTCATCGAAGGACTACTCTAATTCCACAACTTCCGCATCTCATCTGTCACACGTTGGGCAGAATCGTGTTGTAGTCGACAGATTTGACGCGCAAACCCTCTATCAACCTCCGAAGGCAGAACCCTGAGGAAAATAGGGGTCAATGCTTAATCCGATGTCTTCGCCAAGGCCAATAAGGTAGAATGTGACGCCCAATCGTATTCTTCTAGAAAATAGCTTTTTTTAAGCATCTCTCTGTCAATATGTGCAAATTTCACGGAAACAGGCTATGACTTTGTAGGCAAGAATGGTAGTTTAGTTGCCCTCAGTCCGCCATGCAGCAGGCGAATAACACAGTAGCCATGCTATGGAACTAAATAGTATCGAAAAAGTAAACAGTTTACTCCAGAACACAATAAAAGTTTCTTGAAACAGGATTTTAAACATTTGAAAATGTTAGAACAACATGATGCTTTGATTTCGGCTGTTTTACCGACTGCAACATAATAAAACAACATTTGCGTCTGTTGGGGCTCGAATGTCAGCCTCGAATAAAGATAATCTTTCTCTTTTAATACTCTAACTGGGCTTTTCCAGTAAGAGATTAAAGTAGCATTGAAGATAACAAATCTTCCTGTGGTCCCAGCAAGGGCGATTTTGTGTCTCAATAAAAGGATGAATAAACCCCTTTTTCAGAAGGCACTCAGAAAAAAGGTAAAAATAGCTGTCCTCATCGTTTACACCGATCTCTGAGGCATTGCGTCCAGCTGAATTGCTAAGGCAGATTATGAGGTTAATCTCAATGGATCTTCTTCTACATTGAATTGTGCAAACAGTGCACAAAAAGAAAGAATGGTACATTAGTGGTAGGAAAAAGGACCGAAGAATGAGATTTTAGTTTTTGCAAGCATTGCTCGTTGTAAAATGAGCCCTCAGCATTATAGACTAACATACTGGTACTCGTACAAAAAAAGGAAATCTGCAGTTAGTTAGATTATGATAAGGTCAAATAGCTTGTTCTTCTGACCATAGGATATATTCTTTGTCTTCTGGCTAGGTACTGTGACTCAAAACAACGAAGAAAACTCAGTACATTACCTACATTCTCTTGGTTTCGTAGGCTCAACTTCTGCCCTCAAATCGTAAGTAATATAGGCAGCAACTCATAAGCAAAAGTCCGAAATATTCTTCTGTGCTTCTAAATGGAAACGATGCTCCAGATGAGGTTGGCGGGAAATCTGACACAAGTTCAGTGCTCACAAGGTTGCGTTTTTAATTTCAGCTGCACAGTTTTATGCCGTTCTTTAAAAATTCTAAATTAAGAGTTTTTTCATTCGTGCTGTAGAATTTTAGCGATCAAGTCACGTTTTTAAATTTCGAAAAACTTATTTGATTGGATGGATTCATAGTAATTTATTTTTGATTCGATACTTGGGAGGGTTACGAATATTGCTTTGTGACATTTACGAATGCCCGAATATTTTCAACTACAGTTTGCCCTTTCACATGTTTTTAATGTCTAAACCTAAAAGCTACGCCTTCTATCCGAAACTAATTTACGTGATAGAACTTGTTACGTAATGCAGACAGAATATTGCGTTAGCTATGCGACACAGTGCACACTTTGCAGGCAGTATAGATAACCTTGAGGATATTAAGCTGTTACGATTACGCATGCAAGTGCCTGATAAAAACAAGTGAGTAAAAACTTCGAGAAGGGGAAAAGGTATCTTCTTTCAAATGTAAAATTCAAGGTGAGTAAGTTTTTTCCATCGAAGGAATTATTTTCTCATTATTTCTGCCAAAGGTGATATAGGCTATAGAGACGTCAAAATTGTCTGAGAGATGACACTGTTTTATTTGCGGTTTAGGCTCTCGTTAAATTTTCCTAGTTATCCGGAAAGGTCAGGATTTCAAATGTCAGTCCACTGTTGTGCATAAGCTAGCGTGGAAGTATTTACTCCCCTCCTTCCCCCATTAATCACTTTAACGCCTTGCCTTAATACTCTTTACATCGGAAAGCGTTTTTAAACATCTCTTCGGGGGTTCATAAGCTTCAAAATTATGACCACTAGAAGCTCCAAAGATATGATATTTGTAGGTAGGCTTGATGCACAGCTGAATGTCTACTGGTCAGTATACCGATCAGCAGGCCATGCCTGTCACCATGAATTAATTGTTATTAATTAACATTCAAATGATTAGTGACTCGCGGTTTTCGGCCTTAGTGAGCTGGAATGCTTCTCTATTGCTGCTGATACTTTTTGAAACATCTGCGTTCAGATTATCACCCGCTTGTCCCACGTAATTTAAAAAAGGCTTATAGCGTTTTCCCTTGCCTTTTAATCATCGCTCTTCTTTTTATTCACACCATTTTCCTAGACAGGCCTCCGCAGTTAGTTACGGTAAATGTGGCTTGCTGCAGTCCCACTGCTCTGATTGCAGTTTCCGCTAACTACCCCTGCTGACTTTTTGCACCATCTAGAACAACAAATACCGCGCCAAGATGAATCTGTTGTTTTTGTGTCTGTTAGGGATTCAGCTACTAATATACGTAGGGTGGGCATCGCAGAAATAAGTGGATATAGGGAAAGCTGCTACCGGTATTTGCACCGCAATCAGACTAGACTGAGAAAATAGGATCAACTAAGCGCCAATTCTGATGAAAGTTGAACTCACTCAGTGATTCTAAACAGAAGAGTCCCCTAGAAGCCTGCTATGGTATTTTTCTTTTACCTTGAGTAAAGTGCTTTGAAGATTTTTTCTACCGATATGGTTGCTCTGGTGAGTAACATTCCGAATTTAGTTTGATATGCATACGCCAAAATAGACTTCGCAAATCAACTAACTTTTGAGTCCGAAAGAGGCTAAAGAGGGCATTTAACCAATCAAGAAGTAACCATTTAAGTTCTGAGTAACAGAGGTCAAAAGGAATCTAACAGGTGCAAAGAATCACAGCGGCAGCTCAATGTGTTGAGCTAATACAGAGCAACTGGCGTCCCTTAGGATACGGCCGAATAAAATGTAAAACAGGATGCGGGAGCGAAACAGCATCTAGCCTTTCCATCAGCTCTGTTTGTTTCAACTTAACTTCCAAATGTTGAGCCTGGTGGGGCCCGAACACGGATCTGAAAATTAACCAAACACATGGCACGGTTAGCTTTATGTATTTTCTCACCAGGCCTATTTACTTGACTGTCGTGTAGGAATCCTTGCCCACTCGCAAACGAAACCACCACTGTTGATATGGATAACTTAGAGTCAGTCTGCGATTCGGTCATGTCCTCAAGCGCGACAGGTTAAGGTAGAAACAATGTCAGCCAAATACCAGATGGCAGCAAAATCTCATCTCCGCTTCTGCTTATAGAGAGAGCTATTAGCATTATAGCGCTATCGAGGATGTTAAACTACGAAATCCCCATATTCTGCTTTACTTTGGTTCACTTTAGCACACTGATAGGCCTCGCACTGCAACGGCTTTTAGAAATATTTAGGTATGCTAAACCCCTGGCGTTCAAATTAGTTGAATCTTTACGGCTGGCAGGGAAATAAAGGCTGTCAAGCTGGCTGTTCTCCTTCTCTGGAATCGTTTGTCGAATTTATGAGAAATTAACACTGATTTTCTTTAATTGAGAACAACTGGCACTGTTACCGGGCCAGGAATTGACTACTTTGGGGCACTGAACCCAGAGTAAACTGCTAATTTTGTCAGAGCATCAGCCTGCACATAGCGGTTATGGTACTGGGCTGTACGTGAAGCACCAGATTAATGCGACCGAATTCTATGGTTACCAGTGAACGGGAGACACCAGAATGAAGAACTTATTCGTACAGAATCATTAAATACTGGCTCTGATAAGAGTGAGCGTTCGCGTAGCCGGGGTGTTTGTTGAAGGCACCAGATAATACCTATGAGTTTTTGTTTGTCCTACAAGAGCTAGAAGAAATCACCTTAAAACGCTACGAACCCACGTTTTGGCGCCGGTACGTGGACGAAACATTCATCATATTAGAAAAACACAGGCTACCAAGCCTTCGGAACCTGCATAAGGGCATCTTCCTCGTCATTCAATTCACAGAGGAGTAAAAGGAAGCCAAACAGTTAAACATCCTTGACGTTTTCGTCACATGCAGATCCGATGGTGAACTTAACATCACAGTATAGAGAAAGGGGACTAACAAAACTCAAGTCCTTAGCTATTATAGCAAACCAACCGATGGTGAATAAACATAGCTGTGTTAGAAGGCCTTTCAAGGCGGCAAAAAACGCATTGCAGCTAATCAGAGGAAAGAACAAAAGAAATGCGCCAGCTCTGGGACCCAGTATCGAAACAGGGCTGCCCAAAAAACTTCATTACCCGCTGCCTCTGTACACGCCCACGAGGAACAGTAGATGGAGAACTGCCAACATTTTGGTACTCTCTACTGAACATAAGAATTGGTTAAAAGCAACAGGATGCATTGCCGTAGATGTAGGCGTGGGTTTCGCCCATCGCTTGGCAGCTCTCATGCGAACGAGAATCATGTGGATGAGGGACTGACTGGAGGAAAGTGAGCAATCAGACGCAGTTTAGCCAATTTCATGCCATGCCTGCCCGTATCATTATACAGGCCAGACAGGACGACGAATCTCCTCGCGAGTACTCGAGCACGAACAGTCGTTTGGAGACGCAGCCCATTGTCTTAAGTCGATACCCAAACGCTCGAGGCAGGTAAAGAGCTCAACTTCGCGAGCACGCGGATACTGGCGCGAGCGGACAGCAAGCCGGGGCAGGATCTGCCGATGACGTGAGTGCCAATAGACACGTTGCTGTGCTCCCCCTGTTATCACGCCGTCAGGTGACGTGACCTACTTCCCGGCCAAGGATTCACGCCGTAACTATGCCGTGAGACTACTGTGAGCTAGGCGGTCCACTCAAGGATGCTTTCCCTCCCCCCCGCCTCTTATCGTTCGACTACAGAAGCGCTCATTTATTTTGCATTCACACAGTCTCTGATGGTAGTCTCAAAAGCCTCAGTATTTGCAAATAAATCTAATGTATATATGCAGCAAAACAGGATCCAGCTTGCTCGTGTCCAAGTAACGCGTGTTACGTTGCCATAAGATTGGTCCTTTTGCTTTTGGGTAGTGCAGATTGTATCAAGTGAGGCATGAACGACAGAGCTGAAGTTATTCGATTGACTGTAGGTCAGCGTTGTTGGAAGGTAATGAGGGAGCTTTGCAGCAGGAGCTTTTGTTACAAAGCTGCTCGGGTCCTCATACGGAAGAAGGTGTGCTTAACACCCTCAGAATCGATAAACGTTTAAGTTACTGATTTGATTGACATGAACAGAGTTCCCAAAAAGAAGAGTTAGAGAAGTCCTTCTTACACAGTTTAGCCATGTCGCTGAACTAAGAGAGACCTAGTTTTTAATTTTTCTTAATATTTCGTTTTGGTTTCTTTATTCATCCTGTTTCATAGTATTATTGGAGATCTGTTGATTAAGCAACGCATAATTATTCATCTCGCATCAACTTTAAGGTCTTTTAACGGTAGTGGATTGCTTCAGTTATGACCTCTGTGCGTCCCTTCTTAGGAAGCATAATAATAGAGCACTTATAGATTTCAAAGTCTGACAGGAGATCACGGGATTTGGGCGTCATCAGACATGGCGAGGAGCGTAAAGCTATGCATGTAGACCGTCGCACCTGTTTGACTGTGGGCTGATTCCAGTGATGCAATAGTATTTTCCGAATCTGCACTAACTTCATGTCGCAGCGCCTACGTCAGTTCCTTCAGTGCTAGATTGCACGCAGTTTTAACGCCTTCACACGAATCTTGACGAACAGATTAGGGCCTTGAGCGTAAGGGCTGCATGCTATCTACTTTTATCTTGGGCCTGTACCTACTCAAGCAGCCCAATAAGTTAGAGGCTATAACTGGGGGTATCAAGGACAATAAGGTTTAAAAACAGACATTACTTCCCCCAGCTATTTCTGTAAAAAGCCTCTGTATGTGTTCTTTCGGTGAAGGCCAGGATGGTGCATATTCCCGTTCCTAACAATGGGATTGACACTACTCCCAAACCTTACCGTAACTATATCCCCAAAGGTAACTCCCCTAACGATTACTCTAACCTCCCTTGGAATTTAGCATAGGGCTTCCCTATTACGAGGGGTAATTATGACCATGCCATAAAAAAGGTAGTCTCCGATTCCAAGGACAATGGTCCAATTCAAAGGTGCTTTATTGAACGATAGTACAAGGCTTATTCTTTGGGATTGATCGTATCCATCACTTCGATGACCTCAAATAAAACGGAAGTATGAAAAGGTTCGAAGAAAGCAAACTGACATCTAAATTTGTGGATAATCTAAAGAGTCATCGAGCACACAACCGGGGACAAATCGATTGTTTTTATACATACTACCGAATGCTTCTATAGCGGGCCACGCGGTTGATGTGCCATACTCGGTCTGGGAGCAGATCAGGGTATGACAGGTGACAATGGCGATGCACAACCATAATAAATATCACGTATCAGGGGTCTGGTAGCACGCCTAGGTGCATGCTCACACCACACTAGTAACCTGTGCCCAACCCCGTCTCCATTGTTCTCGATGCTGTCTGGACATGGGGCGCATTTTGTGAGGCCGGAGAGGGTGCGAGAGATGCTGCACAATTCTTCTATCAGTATACTCTAATTCGCACACAAATCATAAACCCTGCACCCACATTGCTGTGGTACATACGGTGAATATCGTCGCTAACGACAATTGAACTGTTGATACTGCAGAAAATAAACCACATTGGCTGCTAAGGCTTAAATTAAACGAAAGATGAAGTTCGAGTCAGTTTGGTGTTTCATCATAATAAATAGCCATGTATTCGTGAATTGTGAATATGGATGGTGGTTTCGCCTTTGGAGCGGTGAAAATCACACAAAATTAAGTTTACAAAAAGCTACGACTTAAAAAGACAAAAATTCAGATCCCAGAAGACATTCCAACAAATCGATGAGGCATCAACTGCTGTGAACTTTATACCGAATAGTAAAAGTTATTAGAAGGCTGAGCAGGGCCCTTATCGTTATGTACACTAAAAATGCACTTTCCAACATATGTCATCAACTCAACCGCCGCAAATGACGACAGCAAATGCCTGACAGCATGGCGAACGCAGCACCGATGAATTGCGTGGAAAAGCGTTTAAAATGAGAGCAGACTTACACAGCATCTGCACGATCTCTCTTCACTCTCTTCATCCTGGGTTTGGCAGCAGGACAAATTCAGGACAACCCGAGGCGTTCTCGGGTGCAGTAGTTGACACGGCTAAACAGCTCATTTACACATGCCACGCTGTTGAGTGCGTGATAGGCCAGATTTTAACAGAAACAGGGTAGTGGTCGGGCCTCCATCCGACTGGGAGTGCCTAGGGGCCATATACAGAGGCATGCATTTTTCCCTGACTGTCGGTCCTGAGAGGAGCGGGTTCTTCCTTCAGTTTGGCAACCTTCCAAGCCGTGACTTTTCCTGTAGTATGATAGTTTAGGAGTGCCCTATATTGATTAAAATGAGCAAATGTGCTGCGGAAGAAGACCCAAAGTTGATCTCACTCAACTTTTTATCCCCTTTGCATCAGTCTGCTGTCCGAGTCGCTCAGCCATCTCATGGTGGGATTGGACGAATTTGGCTGCGGGCTTTGAGACTGCGCCTGAGTGTCCCACCACATCCACTTGTACAGAACGTGTGATGAGATGCGTAGACGTTGCGTAGTCTATTTATCGTGTGTTGGGCCCTACTTCAGTCCTTCTTTTGATCCAGAGTATATTCTGTGTACTCAAAAACACGCAGTTCACCTCAATCGTCGCGGACAACGCTGTCCGCTGTGTTTCACACAGTAGTGTGAATGCAGGGACAGCGGATTGCGTGTGAATTCATTTATAACGATAAAAGAATTGAGCTGCATCCACTGCACCTTCGCTTCCCTTCGTTTCTCACCTGAGGCTGATCAAAGGTATATTCAAAAGGTTGGGCCATCGGACCTGAATCGCAGTCCTCGAGCCATTCACTCCCCATAAGCGCGCAGAGTACTGACCACAAGGACCCAGTTCACTGGTCAGTTGGCAGCCTGCCAAGCCACAACTTTTAGCTTGTCGTAATAGATTCAAGTGCGTCAGATTTATTATTGTGTGGAATGCACTGATGCGCTGTTGGTGGGTGGGTGGGTGGGGGAAGGGGAGTTTCCCGGTGTCCGCATCCTTCCCTCTATCCTTTTCCCTGCGCCAGTCTGCTGTCTTAGCTTGTCAGCCATCTGATGCTGGGATAGGCATAGTGGCTAGAGTCTGAGCCTGTGCCTAGGCATGCCCCAACCCCCCACACGCATCAGCGGGAGTAGTTATGGGTCTGCGTGGGCTCTGCGCAGTCCTTGCAACGCGTGCCGTACGAATAAATGTGATACTGTTTCAAAATCCACAGAACACAAATTGTTGCGTAAGAAATGTGTCGATCCCAAGGCAAGCCCACTAAGTTAAGGCGGCATAAGTCCACCAGTTCCCTTTGAAGTCTGCGTCGCTTTGACATAATAAGTAAGAGCGTGAACAGTTCTTTAGCAGAGATATTTTTGAAGGTAATTTACTATGGTTTGCCAGTTCCCCGTCTAATCCAGAAAAACCTACCAATTCCGCACTATCCCTTCTCTGTCCAAACTGCTCATTCCCTAATCAGCGTACTACTATATTATTTATCGTACTGATATCTATATTCTTAGATTTTAAGTAACTCATCAAAAATGATTTTTTATACTTGGACTGAGATGCCAAAGTGCAAGTGGTTATCAAGTACTTCAGGTACTGCAAGATGCCACAGATTGTATACAATTGGATAGAACTGGTTTTCTTCTATAGAAGAAAAAGAAGATCAAAAAACCATTGACACTATCACTCTCACATTTAAATCTGGATAGTGTCTAATTACGAATCAGCATGTCTGAGAGGAGCAACCGCCGCGGCATCCGACAGTGACTAGTTGTGGTTGCGGCTGTAAGCGAGTGCAAAAAGTCGGCTGAAGCTGGTTAATCCGATAGGTACTTGAGTTTAATCTACCTTGTTTTATTTCCCATTCACTTGTAAGAACTCGAGAATAATTAATCCTACTGAGACCTACTCCACTCTTTCAGGCAGATCATTATTGGAAGGCAGATTTTATTTTACTACTGCATGCAAGTCGCTGAAGATTAGTCATTGAATTCAAGCACTACTCCTCGACCGGTGATTGGTGAACGTTCTCTAGTGCAGCGATATTCAATTAGTTATGTAGGTTATCCGAATGAGTAAGTCCGACCATTTTTAACTTATTTTCTTTAAATTATTATCAACGATACACACGCAAGTATTTAAATGTTAACTTAACTTCTTAATTAATTCCTTTAAATGAAGTGTATTAAATCTAATATCACACAATCCTGCTTTATAAGCATGCACGGGTTTGCATGTTGCCATGTTAAAAAACAGCATTCCTCCCCTGTACGTTATTACGGAGGAACCAGGATGCATACTATTGGAACCCGTTGTATTTGGTAGCAGATCGGCAAGTCAATTATACACACGATAGTTCGACCGTCGATTTCAACGACGTCAACGGTATGCTCCACGGAAGGGTGGTGCAGGGACGGTGACTTGCGCGTGAATTAGTTTTAAGTAATATTAGCCTTGCGCTGCAGCTACCGCAATCTCTCCTCCTTCCCCACCTGAACCCGGTGTCATAATAGAATCAAGAAGACCGGAGGCGGAAGAGGACGCAGGTGGCTGGCGCGGCCAGAGCTGCCCTAGGCATTCCACCACACTTGGCTCGGATCCCACGGAGTGGGGATTAAACACACACGACAGGTCGACCGTCGTAGTCCTACGATGTCCAAGGTATGCTCCATGGGATAAGTGGAGCAGAGACGGTGACTTGCGCGTGATTTAATTTAAAGTGATAGTAGACTTGCGCTGCATCTACCGCACTCTCTTATGCTTCCCAACTTGAGCCCGGTGTCAAGACAGAGTCAAGAAGACCGGAGATGGGAGAGGGCGCAGGTGGCTGGCGCGGCCGGAGCCGCCCCTGAGCGTGCCACCACACCTGGCTCGGATCCCACGGAGTGTGAGTGCCATAAAGGCCACATTAAGAAGGAGCCATTGCAACCTGACTCTCAGTCCGCCAGTCAGCCACTCCACACAAAACACACATTGGGCTGACCACGCGGTCCAAGTGATCCCATTAGTTGGCAACCTTCCAAGCCACGGCTTTTAGCGCACCGTGATAGTTTCAAGCGCGTCAGATTGTTTATAGTGAGGAATATGCGCTGAGCTGTCGACCTCACTCTCTTCCCCCACCCCACAGTCAGACCACTGTCCGAGCCGGTCAGTTGTCTGATGCAGAAGCGGGCGCAGCTGCTGGTGACCTCGTCTACGTGTACTAAGTACACGACCTGGCCCCCAAAACACAAGCACCAGGATTTCACACAGCAGGGGGTTGAACGGCTTACATCTCACATGTGTGAGATAGCCAGAAGTCACGTTAAGAAGGAGCCATCGCAGCCTGACTCTCAGACCACCAGTCAGCCACTCCACACAACACACATTGGACTAACTGCGAGGTCTTAGTGTAATTGTCAGTTGGCAACCTTCAAACCACGGCGGTTACCGTTACCGCACACTCTTATCCTCCCCCACCTGAGCCCGGTCTCATGACACAGTCAAGAAGACCGGAGATGGGAGGCGCAGGTGGCTGGCGCGGCCGGAGCCGCCCCTGGGCGTACCACCACACCTGGCTCGGATCCCACGGAGTGGGAGTGCCATAAAGACCACATTAAGAAGGAGCCATTGCAGCCTGACTCTCAGTCCGCCAGTCAGCCACTCCACACAAAACACACATTGGGCTGACCACGCGGTCCGAGTTATCCCGTCAGTTGGCAACCTTCCAAGCCACGGCTTTTTAGCGCACCGTGATAGTTTCAAGCGCGTCAGATTGTTTATAGTGAGGAACATGCGCTGAGCTGTCGACCTCACTCTCTCTAACCCCCACCATCAGACACTGTCCGAGCCGGTCAGTTGCCTGATGTGGGAGTGGGCGCATTGGCTGACGGATCGGCGTAACCCGTCTTCGCGCGCCACAGCACGACCTGGCCCCCATAACGCACACACCAGGATTCACAAACTCAGGGGATATGGAGCAGCCATCGCCGTCTGACTCCCAGTCCACTGGTCAGCCACTCGACACACACAGCACATACACTGAGCCGACGGCGTGGTCTGGTGGAAGCGTCAGATTGGCAGACTTCCAGCCACGGTTTCTAGGAAACCGTGATATACTCTGGTAAATGGTGATTGTGAGGGTGTTGTCGATGCATTGGTGTAGGTAGTGTGCGCTGATGTAGCTTAGCCTCCGGTGGTTTACCGGAGGTTGTCAGGAGGCGCATGTGTCCTAATAGGCCCATGCGGTGTGTAAATGTGCGGGAGCAGTGAGGGCAGTGAAGGCGGGCGCGTCGACTGTATGTCGGAGCCCCAGGCACTGGTTCACCAGCCTCCGTGCGATGGATTCGCAGGTGACCGACCAGGCCGATGCGTGAGTTGAAGGTGCGGGCGCAGTGTGGGCAGGAGAAATCGGTAGAGGCTGGGGGGATGTCATTCATGGTAGTGGGGGTGGCAGGGGCGCTAAGAATGGCAGGAGCGGAGGGTGTGCATGGTGTATCGGTGTTGTCGGCATTGTGGTGTATTCCGCTGTCATGGATGCGCATGTGACCGAATAGGCCCATGCGATGAGTGAATGCGCGAGGACAGTGAGGGCAGTGGAGGCGACGATCTCTGCTGTGTGATGGTGCTCCAGGCACTGGCTCACCGGTCTCTGTACGATGTATTCGCAAGTGACCGACCAGGCCGATGCGTGAGGTGAATGTGCGGTCGCATTGAGTACAGCTTAGGAGAGATTCCCCATCGCTGATGGTGGTGGTGGTGAGGTAGTGAGGCGAAGGCGGTGGTGGTTGCGGTGGTGGGGGGTAACAGGCGATGAGTAGATGGATGTGGTCTCTATGATGGTGGGAGTAATGGAATTGATTCCAGGAGTGAGGGTGGGGGAGTCAGAAGGAGGGTTGGCCGAATTTGACGTAGAAATTGGAATTGTCGGATTGTTGGTGCATTGCGTCCGAAGATGTCCAACCAGGCCGATTCGCGCGCGGAAGATGCGTTGACAGCGCGGGCATGTTGGCAGGGCCTGGGCATTGGCGGTGTTGGTCCGGGGCGCTGGTGACTTTCGTGCCGCTCTTTTGGCCTTGGCGGCGGCGATCCGGTTGGCCTCATAGATTGCTGAACCAGTCTTCACTGATCTTCTCCATGCCGGTCTATCCTGGGCGAGGTCCTCCCAGGTCGCCGAGTTGATTTGCAGTTGCTTCAGCGATTTCTTCAAAGTGTCCTTGTAGCGTCGTTTTTGACCTCCCTGCCGGCGAGAACCCGTAGCGACATCTCCGTAGAAAAGTCGTTTGGGTAGTCGCTCGTCGTCCATTCTTACCAGGTGGCCGCTCCATCGCAGTTGCACTTGCCTCAGCATGGCATGGATGCTGAGGATTCCGGTCCGCTCCAGGACTTCCGTGTCCGGGATCCTGTCTTGCCATCTCAGCTTCAGTATTCTGCGGAGGCAGCTGAGATGAAAGTGATTCAGCTTCCTGGCTTGGTTCGAGTAGACGGTCCAGGTTTCCGCTCCGTAAAGGAGTGTCGTCAAGACGACGGCCTTGTACATCTTCAGTTTGGTGTTCAGGTGAATACCGTGGCGATTCCACACGGAGGCCTGCAGCCGGCCGAAGGCCTGACTAGCTTTGGAGATCCGTTGGGCAACCTCGTCATCGATTCTCGTGTTGCGCGACATCGTGCTTCCTAGATAAGCGAAGGTTTCCACGTTTTTGAGTTGAGCACCGTTGACATTGATTCGAGGAGCATTGTATTCCGTGCTGGGTGGCGGCTGGTGCATGACAACCGTTTTGGCTGTACTGATTGTTAATCCGAAATCGGCGCAGCCTTCGGCGAAGAGGTCCATGCTCCTTTGCATGTCCTCCTCCGTCACGGTGTTAAGGGCGCAGTCGTCCGCGAAGAGCAAGTCATGGACTGTAGTCGTAGACACGCGCGTTGGAGCCTGCATACGCCGACTGTTGAGAAGGTGCCCGTCAGTTCTGTAGGCGATGCGGATACCAGGCTGCTCATCACGGTAGGCGTCCATCAGCATAGCCGAGAACATGAGACTGAAGAGGGTGGGGGCCAGTACGCAGCCCTGCTTCACTCCGTTGGTCACTGCGAATGCTTCGGATACCGTCCCGTTGTCAGTGACGCGCGCCGACATCCCGTCATGAAGCTGACGCACCATGTGCGTGAACCGCTCAGGACAACCGAATTTCTGCATGACTTTCCACAGTCCGTCACGATTCACCGTGTCAAAGGCTTTCGTTAGATCCACGAAGGTAGTGTATAGGTGAGTTCGCATCTCCTGACACTTCTCTTGTAGCTGGCGGGCGGCAAAGATCATATCGGTTGTTCCGCGGTGTCGGCGGAAGCCACATTAGCTTTCCGGGAGCAGGCCCTGCTCTAGGTGACCGTTCAGACGATTGAGAAGGATACGGGCGAAAGATCTTCCCGGCGATGTTGAGCAACGAGATGCCTCTGTGATTATCACAGAGTTGCCGGTTCCCCTTCCGTTTGTAGAGATGGACGATGGTCGCGTCTTTGAAATCCTGAGGAACTTGTCCTTGGCGCCACATCTCCTGGAAGAGTGTTGTGAGTTCTGCCATCAGCCGGGGCCCACCGTGCTTGTAGACTTCCGGTGGGATTGCGTCGGATCCCGGTGCTTTACCGCTGGAAATCTGCTGCACGGCCCGGATGGTTTCTGGTAGGGAAGGCGGCAGATCCAGGTCATTGTTCGTGTCCACTTGAGGGAGCCGGTCAATGGCAGCATCGGAGATGGCTGATGAGCAATTAAGGACACTTCTGAAGTGCTCGGCCCAGCGCTTCAGAATTTGCGATTTCTCTGTCAGCAGTGTTGTGCCGTCAGAGCTGAGCAGCGGTGCGGACCCCTTGATACACGGGCCGTAGATGGCCTTGATGGCTTTGAAAAAGTTTTTTTCATTTCATTGCGGTCCGCATACCCCTGGATTTCCTCAGCCTTTCGGATCATCCAGGCATCCTGCATCTCCCGCAGCCGTTGTTGTACAAGGCGCCGGCATCTGAAAAAAAGGCTGCTTTGGTGGCGTCAGTCCGAAGGTCCATGTAGGCTTTGTGTAGTCTATTCTTCTCCGCGAGTAAGTTGCTGATGTCGGCGTCATTGTCGTCAAACCAGTCCTGGTGTCGACGGTGTGCGCGTCCGAGTACATCGAGGGCGGTGGACTGGATGACATTTCGCAGTTGACACCATCGTGTCTCCACGGTAGCGGTATCATCTGGAGCATGCAGGTCCTCCAGTTTCTCGGTTATTTGGTTGCTGAAATCAAAACAGTGAGCAGGCAAATTTAATAAAAAGAGTATTTAACTTACATGGCGGCCTCTTACCTTGGGGCCTTCGTCGGGGTTGCAGTCGGAGCCTCATCTGAGAAATGACGAGGCGGTGATCTGTCCAACCATCGGCATCGCGGATCGCCTTGGTTACCAGCACGTCCTGTCGATCTCGCCTCCGGACGAGAACATAGTCCAGCAGATGCCAGCGCCGCGACCGAGGGTGCATCCACGTGGCCTTCTCCCGCGTCGGAAGGCGGAAGAAGGTGTTGGACAGCAGGAGACGGTGTTCCGCACACGTGCGCAGAAGAAGGAGGCCGTTATCGTTGCAGCTACCGAGACCGTGGGGACCCAGCACTCCCTGCCAGGCAGCGTGGTCCGTCCCGACGCGGGCATTGAAGTCACCAAGGACAATTAACTTGTCCTCTTTCGGCACAGTCACCAGCAAGGCGTGCAGGTCCTCGTAGAATTTGTCCTTCGCCGCATCAGAGCTCGTCATTGGGGAGCGTAGGCGCTGATGATGGTGGCGAACTGGTCTCCCCGAAGAGGCAGGCGGAGGCTCATCAGGCGATCATTGATACCCTGCGGCAGACAGGGCAGACGTCCCACGATGTCGTTACGGATGGCAAAGGCAACACCAGCGTCGCGTCGCTCTGCCTTTGGCCGGCCGCTCCAGAAGAAAGTGTAGCCGGCCCCCACCTCCTCCAGCTGACCCTGCTCAGAGAATCGGGTCTCGCTGAGAGCAGCAATGTCCACCTTGTAGCGCGCCAGTTCCCGAGCGACTAGCGCCGTCCTTCGTTCCGGCCGGTTGCTCCTAGGATTGTCTAAAAGGGAGCGAACATTCCAGGCTGCTAGTGTGAGTGGACTCACCCGAGCAGCCTGGAGAGTATGGCGAGGGGGATGGGGACGGGGGGTATTGTTGTTTGTTTGAGTTTTTACGACCGCGTAGTTTGCGATCTGCGAGCCGCGGCCGGCTGCAGAAGACGTGAGACCCAGCATTTTTTTAGGGCACATTTTCTAGCCCCTTCCTCCGCGAGGAGGCAAGCAGTGCTATCCCTAAATAGGGCTGCTCGGACATCCCAGACGGCTGCCGAACTCCACTATGGGTCACGGATTTTTTTTTTAGTGGGAGAACGACCCGAGTTAGTCTGGGCCGCCTACGGGGTTGCTGTCGCCCCCCACCGTAGGACTTTTTGAGAGGGGGAGGTGGGAAGTTCGGGAGTCAGACATACCGGGTGTGGAGGCACACACAACACCGGAGACCCTCACCTGGTTTAGCCCGCCGGTCGTGACGGTTGCCCGGGGTGTGGCCGCTGGGAAGAACCCAACTTCGAGGAGCCACAGGTGAGAGTTGGGTACCAGTTAGAGGCGGCCACAGGAGCATTCACCACCTGTACGAGACAAATGGAGCGACCAAATGCAAGCTGTGTGGTGCTGCCCCTAACTAGTACCCCCTACACACACAACACACACACACACACACACACACACGACAGTTCGACCGTCGTAGTCCGACGATGTCCACCGTATGCTCCATGGGAAAGTGGAGCAGGGACGGTGACTTGCGCGTGATTTAGTTTAAAGTGATAGTAGACTTGCGCTGCATCTACCGCACTCTCTCCTCCTCCCCCACCTGAGCCCGGTGTCAAGACAGAGTCAAGAAGACCGGAGGTGGGAGAGGACGCAGGTGGCTGGCGTGGCTGGGTCCCCTAAGTCCTAGCCGCCCCTAGGCGTGCCACCACACCTCCATGTTGGCATTTGTTATGGGAGCGCAACCCGAATAACGCCTGCCGTGGCCTAATGTGGCCCCCGTGTTAAAAAACACACACACACGGGCAGTTCGACCGTCGATTTCGACGATGTCCACCGTATGCTCCATGGAAGGGTGGAGCAGGGACGGTGACTTGCACGTGAATTAGTTTTAAGTGATAGTAGCCTTGCGCTGCAGCTACCGCACTCTCTCCTCCTCCCCACCTGAGCCCGGTGTCAAGACAGAGTTAAGAAGACCGGAGGCGGGAGAGGGCGCAGGTGGCTGGCGCAGCCGGAGCCGCCCTGGGCGTGCCACCAACACACACACACGACAGTTCGACCGTCGTAGTCCAACGATGTCCACCGTATGCTCATGGGAAATTTGAGCAGGGACGGTGACTTGCACGTGAATTAGTTTTAAGTGATAGTAGCCTTGCGCTGCATCTACCGCACACTCTCCTCCTCCCCCAACTGAGCCCGGTGTCAAGACAGAGTCAAGAAGACCGGAGGCGGGAGAGGACGCAGGTGGCAGGCGCGGCTGGCTCCCCTAAGTTCTAGCCGCCCCTAGGTGTGCCACCACACCTCCATGTTCGGCATTTGTTATGGGAGCGCAAACCGAATAACGCCTGCCGTGGCCTAATGTGGCGCCCGTGTTAA